>JASDQU010374127.1:11656-34892 GCA_032191745.1 Picea mariana | reverse complement strand
ATGTCAACAAGTCAATGATCATGTGCAATGACTAGAAATAATTGTGTGGATGCGTATTCCTGAAGAATACCCTCTTTGCTGAGAGGGAGTGTTAAATTTTAAGCAGTTGAAGAGGATGTTATTTTTCCAAGCAACCCTCCTAGCTGCCCTCTTCCAAGCATCCCTTCAAGCTGCCCTCCTGAATCTTCCCTCTTCCTAACCTCCCTCCCGAAGCTGCCCCCTTCCTAACCTAAGTCGACCCTAACCTAGCCTAGGTCAACCCCACCCTAGCTAGGTCAACCCTAACCTAGATGACCTAACCTAAAACCTATCCTATCCTAGCCTAGGTAGACCCTACCTTAACCTAGGTCGACCCTAACCTAGGGGGTGTCCTAACCTATATATGGGAAGGGGAGGTGCCCCTCACTCACATCATTTTTACATCATATTACTCACGGTTTTGGGAAACAACTAAGAAGTTTATTTCTAAAGGTTGGTAACATTATTCTGGGCAACAACTAGTAGAAACAATCTACTCTATTATGAGGCAACTACTAAGAATTTTCTGTAGAAGCATTTGTACTCTATTCCGAGGCATGTCTGGATAACAACTGAGGTTTGTTATGGACAACAAGAAGAGGTTATTATGGACAAAAACTTAAGGGTGATTCTGGATAGAAATTGAGGTTTGTTCTAGACAACAACTTAAGGGTGATTCTTGACAACAAATAGGAGGACAACAACTCTTTTCTAGGCAGATTGAAAGGGCAGTCTTAAGGGCATTTCGAAGTCATCCTTAAAGGGCAGTCTTAAGGGCAATTCGAAGTCATCCTTAAAGGGAATATTTGAGTTATCATTAGCTACAACACAATATACATGTTTGAGGGCATATCGGGGTAGAGACTTAGAGAAATTTGAAGACACAGAAACAACAATAAGTGCTATTCTCTTATCTCTCTCAAGAAGAGAAGTTCATTGTACTTGTTTGACTGATCAATATATCACAAGAAGTTTACTGGGTTTTATTCCTCTTGAGGGTTTCCCAGGATAAATGCTTGTCCTCTATGTGAATATTGTTCTTCTAATGAGTCTTATTCTTCAATTATTTGTTTAAAGGTTAAAATAACATTAATGTTATCTTCTGTATCTATTTATGCTTGAAAATTAACAAACTATCCCTAATACCTTGCATACCATTAACACATTTATTTGATACCTCCTCCACTTCATTACTATCTTCTTTACACTTCCCTCCTCTTCAACCTTCTCTCCAACTATCAAGACATGTATAAAATCATCCATAGGAGTATTCTCTATCACTTTTAGTAACTCCTTGCTTGCACAAGCCTCCTTTGATAGGGGTTGAATAGTGGAATCCTTTGTTCTCTCAAAACCTTCAACATTCCCTTGCACATCATTTTTCGACAAAGTGGAAAGGATGCCCAGTTTGGAGACACCTCAGGATTGACCACACATTTTTTCCCCACCTTGACCTAAATGCACTTTTAATTATAAAAATATACTACTAGCAACACCACCAAACCATTAATTCCCAAGGTTTTTAAGTAGTTATTTGCACCTAGATTATAACCCCTAGGTCTAATACCTTCTCTAACCTTATGACTCCTGCCATTAGAAAAGATTTGAACTCCTTCAATGGGGTCTGGTGCATAATCAACCTCCTCTAATCATATAAATTTCAAAACCCTAAACATTCATGCTCCCTCAAATTGCATCTCTCCCTCCTAAATTATTCTTCTACACCTATTGATTCAAGTGAATTAATCATCAATATAAATTAATTTAAAAATTTCAAAACTATTTTTTGATTCAATATCTTTAATACTTATACAACTTAATGCTTTACTTCCCTATATCTTTATCTATTTCATGAGTGTCTTTTAAAAAACAATATTAAATAAATAAATTAAAAGTGTTTTTAATAATTGATAAGTATAATGATACAATATAAAAGAATAAAAAACTATAAATATAAAACATAATATCCCTTAAGAAAGGTTTTTATTTTGAAAACGACTATATGCCAAAGATGGCTATTAAAGAATAAGAAACTATAAATATAAAACATTATATCTCTATAGAAATGTTATGATTTTGAAAATGATTATGATATAAAAAATGGCAATTACAAATGATTATAATCTTGAACATAAGTATTAGTATGTCTCATAGAATAAATATATGATTAGTTTATTATTTTTTATCATTATACAAATGTTTTTCATAAAATAAAATAAAAAATTCTAGATTGAATTTAAATACAAGGATTATAAGTATACAACATATATTTCCTTTTTGAAATTTTGCACCCTACATGCATAATATGAGACAATGTCGTATGATCTTTGTAAAACATTTACATGTTTTTAAGTAGTAATCCATCAAAAAGTGCCAAAGCCTATAAGAAGAGGCTTTGCTTGGTGTTAGATGGAAGCCTTTAACATTGGATTTGTGCAGGTTTTTTCTATTAAAAACATTATGAAATAATTTTTTTTTTTTTTAACATTTATTATTTTTCCATCAATTTTATTGAAAATGAGGATGTCCATATATACTATATTTTATCTTCCATGTTTTTGACAACTATTGATTGCTATATTAATGTAGATATTAATATGACATAACCTTTCTAGGTTTTACTTTTTATCTTTTGTTTTATATATCTTTTATCTCATTTACAACATTTTTATCCATATATACTATATTTTGTTTTCCATGTTTTTGACAACTATCAATTGCTATATTAATGTAGATATCAATATGACACAACCTTTCCAGGTTTTACTTTCTATCTTTTGTTTATATATCTTTTATCTCATTTACAACATTTTCCTATTGGTATTCTAGTTTGTATTTAAAATTTTTTGTTTTATTTACATAGATTATGTCCTTGTAACATTTTATTATCTCATTTACAACATTTTCCTATTGATATTCTAGTTTGTATTTAAAGTTTTTTGTTTTATTTACATAGACTATGTCCTTGTAACATTTTATTGGGTTTGACAATACGATTCACTTATTGAAGGCAATTGGTTTCCCTTTTATTATTATATTGTTTTCCATGCTTTTGGATACTATTAATTGCTATAACAGTTTAGATATCTATGACATAATCTTGGTAGGTTTATCTCCTATCTTTTATCCTATATGTATTCGATTATCTCTACAACATTTTTTATTAATATTTTTCATTAAGTGTGTATTTGAAGTTTTGTGCCTTATTTACATAAAACCTTGTCTTCTCGTAGCATTTCATTTTGTGGTTGAAATTTGGAAAACATTCCACCCGTTAAAAATGACAATTTTAACAATGTAATCAAACATATTGAATGATTTTTTTTATTTTTTATGGATGGGTAGCTATTCATATTGATTGTATTTGATGGCGAAAATGCTCCATGACAAACATTTTTCCTGTCAAATTCCAACGCTAGTTGGACATTACAATTCACTTGTTGAAGACGATCAATTCATTTTTCAACATTGCATTGCAAACAATTTTTTTATTTATTGCTTGTTTAAAAAATATTTAATTATCCTTTCATGCATTCAATTTCTTTTATAGAATATCCATTAATGGTTCCATGCATTTGATTTCTTTTTTGAAATATCTTTTGTTTCCTTATTTTGACTTGTCCTATTAGTTTCTCATGCAAATTATTCACATTTGACTTGATATTTCCTTTGGCCTTCTTCATTTCTAATTCCATATGAATGAGCTTCATTGACATTGAAATCCTTCCTCTCTTTTGTTTCATTTTCTTTGACTATTCAAGTAATAAAATTAAGGTTAGTATAACATGATACTCTATATTGGTATCCTTATCTATTTTATCACATGAAATATTCATCAACAAGGTATTGGTCAATCGAATTAAGTGGAACACCGCTAAAAACAATAACCATTAAATGTTATAATATATCCTTTTGAGCAATGTGATAATAGGTTTTCCACTATTTTAATGAAATGCACAACTTCAATGGGTTCTTTTATGTTATCATTGTTAATGTTTTCGTAAAATATTTTAATGAATTCCTTTAGTTTCTAGTATTGGAAAAAAATACAGAGATTTGATTTCAGATGAACAAGTCCCATTTCACTTCCACCACCACCACCACTTTGCTAATAGTGTAAGGTTAATGTAACATGATTATATATATATATATATATATATTTTACCACATTAAAACTTCATCAACAAAGTATTGGTCATTTGGGTCAAATCCACTTGGTAGCATTGGTGATTTTGCAATAGCGAAGGCTAGTTCTTCGCTATATGAATATTATTAGATAATTACAATGTACGCACAACATTATATTATGGAAAGTTAAAGGTTGTTGGCATGAAATGTGCTTGCCATCACTCCAGATATGTTCATTGTAAACTTTATTAGTTATAAGACTTTCATCATGCAAACATATTTGAACAATATTATTCATTTGTGTGTTTTCTCTCTAATATGCACATGAATCCCTAGACCAACAATTCAATATTATCATATTTTCAGTTAACAATCTAACCATGTAACATGTATTGTTGTGTTTTAACTTTATGGCCTAATAAATCTGAACATTCGTTCACCCAAACTATTGAAGCCATCTTTGCTGGGTAATAGGTGTTTATTAGAATTCCACAATATCTATGTGGTCTCAAGCATGGTCATTTTAAGATTTGTATAGGTATGGTTTGTGTTGTATGTGTCTTATGTATCTCATTTTTGAACATCGTTAAGGATTTTTAGCATACCACAATATCTATGTGAATTCAAGCATGGAAATTTTAAGATCTGTATTAGGTGTGGTGTGTGTTGTATGTGTATTAATATCATTTTGGTCTTTTGGTAAAGGATCCATATCCATGTGTAAAAGGTTTCAAGTTTTTACTTATATCGTTTCCAAAAAAACACTTTAAATAACAAACACTCTAAAAAAATGTAAAAAAAACCATCCAGAAGGGCCTTTATAATTTCCTTAATATATCAGTTATGACAGAACTTTGAACTTTGATTTGATATTTAAAATGTATTCTACTCTGTCAACATCATAATCAAATTTACTTCTTTTTAAAAAGCAAATGTGAAACCATCCATTCTTCCCCATCATTATATCCAAAAAGTTCCTCCACTGCAATGAAGAATGTTCGCCAGTAGGCTATCCATGTTTTGGCCGAACTCTCTCCATAGGTATCATTAAATATGGGAATTATAGAAGTCAAATTCTTGTCCATATTCTTGAGCCATTCTTCACTGCAAGAAAATATGAAGAATTAGGACTTTGGAAATACATGATACACCCAAACCTTATGATGTACCTTTATGTTAAACATATGAGTTACGCCATATAAGATGATCAACTACACTGAAAGTAATCTTCGGTACCTTGTTTGAGCATATTGTTTCCCATTTACAAGCCAATGATCAACAACCGCAACGTGATCCTGTAGGTTTGAATGAAATCAGTCAAATTGACTTGAATATTAGCATTTTCCAGTTTATTCAGTGATATTGATAATGTTAAAATATTGACTATTGTACATCTTAGGAACCATTCCCTTTTTGTGCCCTTATATAGGCTTGATAACGAATCCCATACAAAATTATTGTTTTGTAGTATTCTCTTCCAAAATTAACCAAAAAATTGTTGTGTTGATCCAATTGTCAAAATCAATCTATTTCATTTGGTTGGGAGAGCCAAATTTGGTTGAAACATACTCAGTGTGCAACCTAGTTTTTTAATAAGGTAGCATATGAGCTATTTGCACGTATGGTTTCTTTGCAATGATAAGAAATCAAGATGTATATGTTATTTAACATAGAAAAAGTAAAAGCTAAAGTGAAAATAATGAGACAAGGTCACCTTTAAACTATGACATGAATTTATGATGGATTTTGGGGCTTATTTATGGTAGTGATTGAGGAATCAGTTCCCATATGTTGTTTGCTAAAGTAACATCACAAATTCCCTACAAATATTTTATATGAACTTCTTGGGGTTTCCTTCATTAAGAAGGATACATTGTCTTTAAGAAGCATGTTAATATGATTATTTGATAGCTTATAACACAATTATTTGATAGCTTATGAATTTTTATTAACTAGGTTCACATATTATATTTGTCATCCAAGAGCTTGCAAATATTTAATAGCGATCAATTGCATTGATAATCGTTTTTCTCACTACCTTCATTTTTTGATAAGTTTGAGAGCAAGTTCTAGAAGTTTTTCACTATTATTTTAAAACTTGCATCTTTATCAAATTTTTCTCCACATTCCACCACATTACTTGACATGTTATTTAACAAGTTCCATGCAAGAATATCAATAATCATAGTAGTTATCTGAAAGGCTAATTTGAATTTTGAATTGTTTCATCCCACTTTATCTCAAGTCACTATAGAACAAATTGTTATCATATTCTTTGCATTAAACCAATATGGTTTCTATTCTTTCTAGAAACTATACGTGTGGTTATTCATTAACTCTTTCACTAGTGTCTAGTATGTGTGAGTGTTTCAGTGTCTTTGCCTTTTTCATAGATGTTTGTAAGGAATTTTCTTGTGAAATAATTGTCCGGCTTCCACAAAGTAAAATATTTTTTTTATAAAGAAAAATCAAGAACTCGCCATTCACCTACATTCTACCTTAAGATACGTATACAATTGTGTTTTTTATTTGTGTTAGAGGGTACATATAAAAATAATTCAATAGCAAGCCTTAATTAATATTGGAATCACAAGGCTTAATGAGGCTTTGCCAATCAAACAACTGATCAAAATCATAGGGATACAAAAATACCTGAAAATACAAAAGTAAGTTGCTTGAGGGCATTGTACCTCCACTGAAGAAGTATCTCGTAATCCAATCATCTTCATGGACATCCTGCCATGTATGAGAAAGTGTGAATCCAATTCAGAATTTTTAAAAAGATATTTATCTTATTACAACTTATCTTATACCCTCAAAACAATGAAATGCTACAATTTCCCCACATTCTCTCTTTTTCATGTAGTTGAATCCTCACTCTTTCAAGTCCATTTACATCGACACATCTACTCAAATTTATGTTTATAAAGTCACTCTTTTGTTTATAAAGTTATAAATAATCCTTCCACCAAAGAAAAAACTATTTTAGTAACAATATGATTTTTACCTTTTTAAAATATGCTTATCTACAATATGATTTTTACCTTTTTAAAATATGCTTATCTTATTACAACTTGTTTTATACCCTCAAAACAATGAAATGCTATGGTTTTCCCACAAACACTTTTTCTCATGTAGTTGACTCGACACTCTTTCAAGTCCATTTGTACTGGCACATCTACTCAAATTTATGTTATGGATTCTTTAGTTTATAAAGTTATAAACTAAAGAAAAACCATTTCGGTAACAATATGATCTTTTGATTTTTTTTTTATTTTTTTTTTGAAAAAATGAGACTTGTTGATGTAATGAACCCACATGGACATTAGTTGCAATGGTTAGTATTATTTTCCATTGACACAACTAAAACTTGAGTCCAACTGATATAAATAAAGTCTGCAATGGTTTGTAGCCTAGTTATCGCACTTGCCAATTGAAGAATATGCATACCATTTACAACATAAACGGGTCTTCTTGAAAGATCAATTTCTGAATAGAAAATTCTTATCTTAGAAGTTTAATTGCAATTTAAGGGTGTCTCTGTTTGTTTTGTAATAGTTAAGCTCATCTTTATGATGTTTAGATCAACTGTCTCTTCATTACATTTTCGATTTTCCATGATATAATCAGATATCTTTAATGCAATGTAGGGAAAACTTTAAATGGTTATGTAAGTCCTTTCCAAGGCCTCAAACATATATCTTTTTGAATATGTGTCAAACTTCTACTTTTGATATTCACGTTCATATATTTCTTACAATCTCGTTAGTTGAAATATTTTTTCTGTAAAGGTAAAATTTATATTATTGAAGAAAAACATTACAATGCGTCTTATCCCGACCAACTTTTTTGGCAATCTTTTTGTCTAATTTCGATTGGTGATAGGCACATGATTACAAAATGAAACATCAATTACAATGTTTTTTCCTTATAGATTTAATTTTTCGATACAAAGTGTTATAAATATAAAATAACACATAATTTATTAATATATACTTAAACTATAGAACTTAGGATATTAATATAATTATTAAAAGATGCATCACATAAAGACATAGCTTTACATGAAATCTCACCTTGAGACCTATAAATTGCCACACACATCATTGTAATTCATATAATTCATCATATCTTATTCATTAGTTTATATATTATTTATTCCATATGGATTTATGCCTAGTGTTCTTCTTATGTTGGATATTTCTTAGTAAATGAACTTTGTTCATTTCACAAAGATAAATTAGAGACCCTTAAACTAGAATCTTCTAAGGACGATTCCCACTAATAGTTGCTCCCATTGAGATCTGGAGTCTTCGGGCTATGTCGCCTCCCTTGTTTACAAACACTTGACTCCTTTGGTTGGGGATTTTATGATTTTGCATGTGCCTATACCTTTATCACAAGCATATATAGATGTCCAATAGAAGTTGTATTACAACATCCCCTGGTGTCACCATTCTTTTCAATAATATTTCTAACTCTACAGTCCAATCAACCTAGAAATAAATTGTTCACTGAGAGTGGGATATCTTCTAGCAACTTATAGTCAAAGAATCAAAAGCATAAAAACACCTTGAGTCTGAATACTTGTCAATTTTCCACCCCAAGTTCTTGAAAACTCAAACTATAAACTTAGGATATTAATATAATTATTAAAAGATGCATCACATAAAGACAAATATTTACATGAAATCTCACCTTGAGACCTATAAAATGCCAAGGCCGCACATCATTGTAATTCATATCATTCATCATATCTTATTCATTAGTTTATATACTATTTGTCCCATATGGATTTATGCCTATTGTTCTTCTTATGTTGGATATTTCTTAGTAAATGAACTTTGTTCATTTCACAAAGATTAAATTAGAGACCCTTAAACTAGAATCTGCTAAGGAATATTTCGACTAATAGTTTCTCCCATTGAGATCTTGAGTCTTCGGGCTATGTCACCTCCCTTGTTTACAAGCACTTGACTCCTTTGGTTGGGGATTTTATGATTTTTCATGTGCCTATACCTCTATCACAAGCATATATAGATGTCCAATAGAAGTTGTATTACAACATCCCCTGGTGTCACCATTCTTTTCAATGATCTTTCTAACTCTATAGTCCAATCAACCTAGAAACAAATTGTTGACTGAGGGTGGGATATCTTCTAGCAACTTACAGTCAAAGAATCAAAAGCATAAAAGCACCTTGAATCTGAATACTTGTCAATTTTCCACCCCAAGTTCTTGAAAACTCTATTGTCTTCCAATTTCAGCTTGAGCCTCACCACAAACAAATTGATTAGTGACAATTCTAGCTTAGTCAAAAACCATACAAAGTACTTGACTAGGCTCTTTTCCATAGATGGAGACCTTCTTACTCTATGTATTCCCATAATGCAAATGGAATTAGGCCTTGTTTTACATTTTTCTACCAGTTCCTAAATTCAAGCCGAGATCTTGTAGTTAAGTCCAATAATTTATTTCCTCATGGAAAAGAATTGATCTTGATCACCCAACAACTTTCTAATCCAAGTGAAATTAATTCCCACAAGTAGAGGCAAATAAATACAATTTTAGTTTTAAATTATGCATATTAGTCCCGCTTTACTAGGGAAAATCTACCAAAACTAACTCATCGAGCCATTCATTGTATTCATCCATGTTCTTAAGATCTTCCCACCACATAATGCACGAGCTTTCATTTCCATCAATGTCACAACAATTTCCAAAATACACTTAACTATTCATGCAATTATTGTGGCAAAAACATACCACCCCCAACCCCTAGGCTGAATGATTGCAATATGAATCTAGACATGTGTCCTCACTCCCACCTTGTGGAGAGGGATATTGATGAGCTAATCCACATTGAAGGAAAGTTACAACCAACATGTATTGTTACACCTGTCTCACCTAGGGATAACTAGAGGAGATCATGTCTCATGGTCCACAATGAAGACAATGATCCCATAGATGATAATCAATATTCTCAACGGATAACAACCCCTTAAATCCACCCCCCCCCTCATCATTACACAACTGATTCGACTTCACTTGATCAACATGGTTCATCTGATGAAGGTGGTCCAACACACATGAGCTACACTAGTCATTGTTTCATATAAAGTGTTACATTTAATGCATTAGGCATTTAGTTGTGGATCATGGGTTGAAGTCAGATAATGGATCATGATTGCTGGGAAGTTATGTTTTTTTCCTTGTTTCACCTTGGTGGTTATCATAGGTGTCCTAGTCCAATATTTTCACTCTTGGGGAACATGGGTACTACTGGGAAGCCTCGATAGGGGTAACATACTGTTCACTTTCATGCTTAACACTTTCGATGTATGTTCCTTTTGTTGTTGTACCTTCTGGTAATGTTTGTTTGATGTACCCAAAAAATGATAGTGGTTCATTCTCCTATGAGAAGAAGGGATATAATGTAGAGGTTGATGCAACTGCTAAAGAATAAAAAGAAAGCGTGTTATAAAAGAAATAGCAAACAATGGGATAATAAATGACCAAGTCAAAAGCCAAAGGTTAGCTTGAGCTCTACCCCCTTGCTATGAGGTGATCACCCCTAGTCCTAGTGCACTAAATGCATATCAATTAAAAAGACTTAATCCTAGCAAGAAAGATAATGAATGTTTGAAACTTGAAAAGGAGACTTGCAAAGAAATAAAAGAATATCAAAATGTAAGAAGGGGTTTGGAATACACACACTGCCAAGGAAAGGGTATCTTAGGTGTCAAGCGCTCCCTATACAAAGGTGCTCATGGAAATGGATGGAGCACGGTTAGCTTGCATGTCAATGACTCCATGACCATGAAGTAAACCCCATACCAACTCATTCACTTATACTTACAATTTGAAGGGTTTCTCCGTAACTACTCCTCTACTTGGGTACTGTCACACCTAATAGGATCTTGTGATGGCCCTCCCATACCTAAACTTGGAAAATTGCATAAAGTCTTGAGCTAGTGTGAAGTTTGAATAAGATACCTAATGTGAATTGCTTACATGGATCATGTATTAAGTGATGGCTTACTTTATATGATTCTAATGACTTTTGTATTATGTAGTTGTTGTTCTTAATTGATTTTGTGGACCTTGCTTGGTCATGATGCACTTTGACATGGTCCTTTGGAGGATGTTTTTATGATGATACCCAAGACATTGAGCACTATATGAAGGACATTGCACATTTGATGTAGAGTGTAGGGCCATATGATGATTGGACATGTCCTAGGGCACCTCCCCACACCTCTTGGACCTTGGAAGTTGGACATATGAACTTGGACATTGTATATGTACCTCGATGTGCCATTGTGAAGGATTAGAAAGCCCTAGAGGTTGGATAATGCACTCCTTAGCATATTAGGGTTTGATTAGATGATGTTGCACTTGGAGATGATCTCACACCTCTTTGGAGACGTTATGGAGCTCTCTTCACCTATGATGTCATCTCCTAGCCCTTGGATGTTGCATTTGTGATGATGACATCACAATTTGATGCTTGGTGGGCCGACCTAGCATGTGGGCATCCATTTTGATGATGAGTTGGCACATGATGGTAATGATACATGACTTTTGGGGTGAGAGATGTGACCCTTGACGATGCTTGCACCCTTTGATGGAGAGACATGGCCTTTGGAGGCACCTTTACCCTTCTAGAGCATGACATCATAGCATTTGGAGGCTCTCACATCCACACGTGTCATTGTTTTAGGGGGCGTTTTGATGTGTTTTCATTTTATCTTTATGTTGGAGGCTATTTTGGGGGTCGTCCTTGACCTATCCACCTTATATCATGGATATTTTATATTTTATGGGTTTTTGAGGGCTAAAGCGTTAGGGTTTCCTCATATAAGAAGGCTAGTGCCCCCTCATTGTAAAATCATAACTCACACTTGTGGAGTATCACTTCTATAGTCTTCTTTTCTTCTTTTCTCATCATGGAGTACTTGTGCGCACCTCTTGGAGGGTGATCTTGTGGATGTTTCTCTTGTTTTGGTGGATAATTCTTGAATTATGGTCTCTTCATGCATAGTGACTTGGTATAGTGAGTGCTCTTTCCAAATATTTATGTTTATTCATGGTATTTTAAGTGGATGCTCTACCAAATTGTTTATAAGTTGCATGTTATCTTGTCTCCCTTGGATACTTTTGTTTTGAAACCCTAAGAAGGATTGTGATTGGGCATCCCCTTCCTTGTTTTTATCCATCTTAAGCTTGTTGAAGCATATAAGGTCAAGTTTAGGGATTGTGATTATACATCCCCCTAAAGTTGTCTTTATTGGTTAAATTATAGGGCTTGTGATTGTACATCCCCCTAGGGTTTACCTATTTTCCACTTGATCTCTTGCTAGATGCCTTAGAAGACATAGGACGATGCCTAAGATTTGAGATTGTTCAACCTTAGGGTTCATTTTTCTAATGAGTTAAGCCTAGGTTTGTGATTGTACAACCCTAGGGTTTTAATATTTAAGTCTTCTCTTGCTTCTAGTCTCCTTGAGGTTGCTGCATTAACTCCACATGCCCAAGGATTTAAGAGGACACTAGTCTTTCTCTTATTGTAAGTGAGCTAAAACCCTAGTTTTAGCTCTGTCTTTCCCAACAATTTGTTTTAACTTATGACTAATTGAATTGCATCTTTGTTTGCCATCATTCCTAGCCTAATGCCTTGCATATTAGCTTAGAATCATCATATAACATCATTATTACTGCATCAATTACATTTTTAGCCATTAGGGTTTATCATCTTACATCTATTTAACATAGTTTCATGCTATTTAATTTCAACAATCATTAGTGAATGGTTTATTAGTCTTTTGTCTTGCATTCAACATCTTTTCTTCATTGCTTGTTACTAAATTATGAATGATTTACTACTACTGTTATAAAATTGATACATGCTGAAGTATCCTATCTTTCTTTCAAGTTTTATTACAAACTTTCCTTTTCTTTTGATAGCTAGTATTTCGGGGCATTTAATTCACTCTTCTTGCTTAATAAACATCACTGATTTCCTTAATAACACCCCTCACACATGAACAATTGATTTGCTTTGTCTAATTCATCTTGACCTTTCCCTCAACCTTGACCTAGCTAATCAAGCAACCAAGATGAGGGGTCATAGACTTGCCTTATCTTGATATAGGATCCTTTGAGGTTTCCAGGGAAGCCTCCCTTGTGTTGGATCTCTATCCATCACTAAAATGAGGGAAGTACTTGCTTAGTTGATTGTTTCAATTACTTCCATATGTTACACTAGTCAAGTACCTTGTGAAGGATTTGCACAAGTGCTAGATTTCATGATACATTTTGGCATCATTACCGGGGAGAATTGAGTCATTCTTCATGTGATCTTGAAGTCTATGCTTCAAAGCTCTTGGGTAAGATTACATCAAAGCCTTCATTTAGATAGCTTACATGGCGTCTCCACTCATATGTTTTGGTAGAAGGTGTCATCATAGTTTCAAATAATGGAATTATGGAACCATGGGAACTTCATGAAATGTTTCCTTCTCTCAATATTAAAGACATCACGGGGTACCCAAATCAGCTTCTTCCTGATTATGAGAAGTGGCTCTTATATTTACAAGGAGATGTTTACTATGTTATCCCACATTTCGTGATGCTCATGAAATATATCTCAACACTAAAAGAAAGACATGAAGATGTTTTAATAAGACTATTTTTATTATCTTTGGGACATGTTACCCCTCCATGCCTAGGGGTAACTAGAGGAGATCATGTCTCGTGGGATGAAATGGAGAACATGATCCTGACCATGATGATGATCAACATGTCTATAGGTGGCATGCCAACAACCCCCCTCATTCACATTTACAGGTACATGTCAACCAAGGCTCATCACATCCAAACAACCTATAGTATGGGAGATGGTAGGCCATCGTCACCATGAGGTATGTTAGTCCTTCTTTTATGCAAAGTGTTGTGCTTAATTTGTCGGGCATGTGGATCGGGATCTTTGGTTTAAGTTGAATAATTGATCACTGGTTTGGGAAATTGTGTTAGCTTCCCTGTTTCACCTTGGTGGTTAACTTCTATCCCCTAGTCCCATGTTGTCACTTCCCATGGAAATGAGGTAATACTGGGGGGCCCTCACAAGGGTAACATTCCATTCCCCACTATACTTAACACTTTCCATCCTAGAGCCTCTCATAGTGTACTAAAATTTGGCAATGGGTCATGGTCCATTCTCTCATGAGAAGAGGGGATGAAGGCCTAGAGGTTGATTGCAACTTCTAGTAAAAGAATAAGAAATTGATGTTAAATAAAGAAAGGACTAATAAAATCTAGTCGAAACTTGAGCTCTACTCTTTCAGTGCTCGCCCTGGTCCCAAATAGAAATGCTAAAGCTTGAAACCTTATAAAAGGGGACTTGAAAATATGATAAAGCAGACTATAAAGACGTCTAATAAAGGGGTTTGGAAAAAATAACATGTAAGTATGGGGTAACTCAAGAGAAACTGCACCCTCCACAAAGGTGCTCATAGAAATGGATTTAATGACACCATGAGCCATCAAGTAATCCCTAAAACCATATCACTATCAAACTTACTCTTGAAGGTTTTTACTTTCCTTTCCACTCTCGGGATCTATCCCTTTACTCAGGGTAATTTTTTTCCTATCTAGGTGGCACACCTAATAGGTTTGGATGAAGCCCCTCCCATAATTAAACTTGTCAACTCACATGAGGTCATGGGTTGGTGTGATGCTTGAAGGGGATACTGAGGTGAATTATCTTACATGGCTTATATGTTAAGTTGCAACTTACTTTGCATGTTTTAAGGACTAATGTTTCTTATGAACTTTGGCTAACCATGTTTTATACTTTGGTTTTTTTTGGATTTCCCTGACATGGTTCTTTAAGGGATGTCTTGGGCTTGTACCCAAGACATTGTGCCTTTATTATAGGACTATGGCACGTGTGATGGAGAGTAGTGGGTCATCCAACGACTCACCACCCTCAAATATTGGCTCTCACATCCTCAAAACCCTGAACGGTGGACATATGGGCTTGGTAGGAGTAGATTCAGTCATATTGGAACATAGATGGGTTGGAATCCCCACAGGTTGGTTAGAGTACCCCAAGACTTATTTTGCACTAGGATCATGGATGTTGTAGCAGTAAATAGTTAGGGACAATGCAAAGATGATATGTATCTCCCTAGGGCCTCGACACAACACTTGGATCTTGTATGTTGGCCCTATTATGGTGATGACATCACCTTTTAGGGTACGCCACAACTAGGGTTTGATGCACATATGGGTTGTTGATGACACATGGCATGAATTTCAGTGAGAAGAGACATCAATTTCTCCCACTCTGCTCTAGATTGATGCCACATGGCCTTTGGAGGCCTCCTGCTTTGCCTAGAGACCTTGACGTCACACACATGTGGGCTATTTTGATTGTATTTTGCATTTATTGCACTTGTTAAGGATAAATGAGGGGTCATCCCCACTTAAATTGAATGTTATGTTATGTTTGTGGATGAAAGTGAGATGTTAGGACTCATATATAAAGCCTAGCTCTCATTTCATTTTTGGATCATCATTCCATCACCTTTGTGAGACACACTTATGAAATTTTCACCCTTTTGGGATAACTAGCTCTTCTCTCCCATGTGTTATGCTTGGAAGGATTTTTTATGGATGATTTTGTTGATTTTGGATGGATATATATGCAATTAGGGTAAGATTCTCTCAGTTTCTTGGATGAAGTAAGTAAATTTATGCAATTATTGTTTATGCTATTAATGTTCATGGTGAAATTGATATTTTGTTGGAAGAAGTCTTGTTTATTGAAACCCTAAGAGAGGAACATAAGTGCTTCTTCCTCTCACAAGGTGACATTTGTCTAAAATTGGTTCTTTGTCCTTGCTGGTGTTAGAACCCTAAATACCTAAAGTGCTATCACTTTAGGATTTTAGCTTTAGACATTTGATCCTTAACCTAGTTGAAGCTACAAGACAGGATAAGCAATTTTTAGGGCCCAAATGTGCTTGCACCCTATAAGTCCTTCTCCTCAATATCTAAGACCTAAGGCCCAAATGTCATTGCACCTAAGGGTTTAGATCCTACCTCTTAGTTTTAAGTTGGCCAACCTTCAAGCTTGGTTTCATTAAAATACACCATACCATAGAAAGACACTAATCTTGAAGCAACTCTCTTGGTAAATTGATTGACAAACTCTCTCTCAAAACTCTCAAACATTCTACCAATTGTACTAACACTAACCTTAGCAAACTCACTAAATAATTTGTTGTTGTTATACAATGTTTTTTATGACCATCTAAATAACATTAATTTGTTGGAATCACTAATCTGAAGGTGGCTTAACTCACTCATAAATAACATCTACCAATTGGATAATATTCTCTTGGATGTATGCTTATTTTTCATGGTCAATTGTGGTATTTCTAAGAATTTATTATTGTTGTTATTACAAATTACTTATTGTTGTTATAAGACTGGTTATTTGTTGCAATTTTCAACAAACATAGAAATCTAACTTTCCTAGTGTCTAAAAGAGGTGTTTATTTCATACTTTGGCTTGGAAATTGTTATATATATGTTGTAAAGTGTTCTTTTTCTAGGAAGGTACCAAATCATCTTCAAACCTCTTAGTTTCCTTGACCTAGACCAATCAATCAATGATCAAGATAGGGAGTGATAGGCTTGGCTACTAAAATTTCTATTTGATCCCTTGAGGTCACCAGGGAAGCCTCCCTTGTGGTGTACCTCTTCCACCACTAAAATGAGGGAAGTCCCTACTTAGGTGACAGTGGTAGGTTCTTCCATAGTTACACAATATTTGGGGATATTCTGGAGGGATTTTCACAAGTACAAATCTCATGATAACAAGCCAAGAGCAAGAGAATTGGCTCAAGAATAGGTGTGATCCAAAAGGCATACCTTCCTTCAGAATTCTCCTTGAAAGATTCATTAAACGTTGGGATTACAACCTTCTATTCATAGACGTTGGTGCAATTTTGACAAAGACTTTGCAGGAGTTCGATCTCCTTTACATGTTGGAAGAACATGACAAAGAACCTCTAAAGGTAGAAGGGATTGATGAAGAAAACTACCAAGTACATGAAGTAGAATATAAGTCACCTCATGAATTGGTTGAAGAAGAATAATTTGATGAAACATATCATGTTGAAGATCAAGTCCATGAAGAAGGTCCTATTGAGAGTACTTCTCTTCATGAAAATGAGACATTGGTATTTTCTCCTCCATTTGATGAAGATGAAGTCACCCAAGTTGGCTTCCCTCCTTCACATGAAGATGGGAATATGGTAAGTTGTACTCTTTCCCATGTTTTTGATTTCTATGTTGCATCCTTACATGACTTGGAAAGTGAAGAAATATTGGAGGAACCCTTGAATGTAGTAATTTTTTCATCTAATGAAGAGCATGCTGATTGTATTGATGGTTTTATACACATTGGAAGATGTAGATGGGATATGAGATTCTTTCATTTTGATTTAGATCCCATTTATGATATCAATGATGATTCTAGAATCAAGAATGTAGAATTTTTGCCTTTAGAACATACATCTATGTGCATTGTTGATTTGAATTTTTGGCAATATGAAGATGATATGTTCATAGATTTGTTTCAACCATCTAGGAGTGATCCATTAAAACATTCTCATGATGAATTCCAGCCATATCCTATAAGGTTTGATATGTATTATTTTGAGAACTTGGATTTATTCTATGAAGAATATATCCAACCACCTTTATGCTCAGATTTTGGCAAACATTCTTACGACACGATGATTCGCCCATGACAACAAGAAATTCATAGTAGAGATTCCCAGGATTTGTTTTCTTCATATTTCTATATCATTGAAGATACAACTGGGAATTATGTTTTTTATGCTAAATTGTCTATGGGGCAAAGGTGTTTTCAACCTATGGTTTGTTGCAATGATTTTTAGCCGCATATAGAAGATCAACAAGCCCTATGTTGTGAGATTTTTTTTTCTTAAGATCTAAATTCATTTCCCATTTTTCATCCAATTTGTCTTTGGGTAATGATTAGGCATTCTTCAGCCGCATATAGAGGATCAACAAGCCCTATGTTGTGAGATTTGTTTTTTCTTAAGATCTAAATTCATGTCCCATTTTTCATCCAATTTCTCTTTGGGTAATCATCACACATTCTTCAGATTTCTTATGATCCCATATCTATTATCAAGCCTCGTGGAGTAATGAAAGCCAGAGTGTCCATTCTTTGAAGTGTTTGATTTAGCCTTACAAGCCTTCATCATATCACAACCCTATTCAAATATGAATAGAGAAAGCTTGTGGGTACAAATATTGGCATGGTGTTTTCTCTATTTCCTACCCTCATGAGTTGGATTTTATATTTGGTTATGATGTTGTATTTGTACCAGCTCGTGATGTAATGATCCCACTAATTTTTGTTGGAAATTCCCCTTAGTTTACTGTGTAGACACTTCATCAAACAACTGGTTATGTAGTGGTTTTGTGTGTATTGATTGTATATACTTTTTAAAAACAGTTTGTAGCTTGAAGAGTATTTTAAATCACATTAAATAAAATAGCCATGCCATGAAAATACACAAGACACAAGACACAAGCCCAAGATTGATTGCCTTAACAACATTTGCAACAGTAATACATATGGTCACTAACAAAAACTAGATAGTAGCCATGAATAAACAAGGTTTGGTATGTGTATACAAGAATGGGCTTTAAATACCTCCATTAATTACACAACAACAATACAGGCCTATAGAATGTAATTTATATGAAACAACAAGATTGAGAGCTAGAATCATTGTCCAGATGTGTTGTGCTCCTGTCCACAAGATGATTTGCCCTTCCCAACAACACAAATAGTCCCATAATTAAGGATACGACCCAACAACCCTTCTCACAACAAATCGGCCTCCAAAACAACAAATCGACCCCCAAAAAATGAATAATACAACCCAAAAATGAAAAACCCCTTTCCATAACTCAACTCCCTTGAAGATAACGCCCCCACACACATATACATCTCTCAACAAAAGAGATAAACTAAACCCCAGGTGTACAAACATGACCCCCACAGAAAGTAATGCACCCAACAGTGTATCTCAGTCTCTTCTATTCATCAATTCTCCCAACATACAAGGAAATCACCCCTTTCAACCATAAACTCGGGCTAAACAAGGAAATCATCCTTCCCTCAACCCAAAATCAACCCCAAATGAAGAATGCTTAGCTGTAAAAAAAACAAGTCATTCACGAAAAAATATCTCAACTATGTTAAGATACTCTCTGCCACAGATGAAGCACAATGAGAAGATTTGGATGATCTCCTCTCAATGACCAACTACGGTGGATAGTTTCACCACCGAAACCAATCTCCAAACTCTCTAGGTTTTTTTTTCTCAAGAGCCAACGCCATAAGAGCTCTCTCAATTTCGTTTTTGGAAAAAAACATATGCATAATGAGAGAGGGCGCCCCTCATTCTCCTTTTATTCTCTCATTGACCCTTTTGCGACCTTTTTACTCTTTTAATAAGTTAAAGTGACTTTTTACGCACGTTTTTTCCAATTACTCAATGTCACCTTTTTAAAAAAAATTAATTTCCCACTCCAATGACATTAATTAATTCCCTTTTTAATGTCAGAAAGTGATTAATTGGCTTTAAGAATTTTTTGGATGTTGGAAGCCCCTTTATCATCATCCCAATCTTTAGATATTTTCGTCTTGATTCCAACGATCTATTACACCAAGGTATTCCCTCAGATAATATGATCTGAATAACACCATTAATTTATTTAATTAAATTATGCTCAATAATAACCCAAATTACGAGAATCGTCGAAATGCCATGAAACCAAGAATGAATTGTGCGGAAATGATCTTGATGATGAAATATGGTAAATGGGCTAGGTTGGGACTCATATAATTCCCTCAAACCCTCCAAGCTCACTGTTAACCTCCATTTAACTCTCTGGTCATGCTGGCATAAACCCCGAAGGTCACCTCCAACTGAAAAGTAGTAAAATCCAAAAAATGGGGACATCACACATGATCCTTTTGTGCTTAATGTATCTTTGCTTTGTTCATAATTAAGCACAAGGGTAGAAGTTCTAACCTTGATAAAATGCTAGGATGGTTCTATCGGTTGTATGATTATACGTAGATCTTCAATTGTCTTTTAAAATAATGTAGGTTAGTATTCGGACATGCAGTGTGCTTGCATTTGATTGCATATTTTCCTTTTATTGCTTATTGATTATTTCACACATCCATGTTAAATGATATATTGATGAAAATGATTTTTTTCTTTCGTTCTCACATCGGTTTTATATTTTTCACACTAGGGTGGATAACACCCCCTTGCCTTTTGTCGCTAATAATTTTATTTTAGAATGTAAAAGGATTTTTAGAGTGATGCAAGTTGCAAGTCTTGGAGTACTAGGGATGTTGAGGTTCTCATGCGCTCTACGGTGAGAAAATGTCCCCATGTTGGAGCGAGATGTTACCCCCCTCTCACCTAGGGGTAACTAGAGGAGATCATGTTTCATGGTCCACAATGCATATAGTTATCCCCGAGATGATCATCCATATTCTCCACAGGCAACATCCCCTTAGATGCCTCCCCTCTCATCATTACACAAGTTAGTCCACTTCACTTGATCAATATGGTTCATTTGATGATGGTGGTCCAACACACATGAGGTACACTAGTCATTATTTCATATAAAGTGTTACATTTAATGGATTAGGAATTTAGGTGAGGATCATAGGTTGGAGTCAGATAATGGATCATGATTGTTTTTTCCTTGTTTCACCTTGGTGGTTATCATAGGTGTCCTAGTCTAGTGTTGTCACTCTTGATGAACATGGGTAATACTGGGAAGAATCGATAGGGGTAATGTACCACTCCCTTTCATGCTTAACACTTTCCATCCATTTTCCTTCCGTTGTCCTACCTTCTGGTAATGGCTATTACATGTACCCCAAAAAGGCTCGTGGTTCATTCTCTTATGAGAAGAAGGGATAAAATGTCGTGGTTGATGCAACTACTAAAGAATAAAAAGAAAGCATGTTATAAAAGAAAGATGAAACAACAAGATAATAAATGACCAAGTCAAAATCCAAAGGTCATCTTGAGATCTACCCCCTCTCTATGAGGCAATTACCCCTAGTCCTAGTGCACTAAATGCATATCAATTAAAAAGATTTAGTCATAGTAAGAAAGATAATGAATGCTTGAAACTTGAAAAGGGGACTTGCAAAGTAATAAAAGAATATCGAGAGGCAAGAAGGGGTTTGGAATACACACACTACCGAGGAAAGGGTATCTCAAGCAACAAGCGCTCCCTCTACAAAGGCACTCATGGAAATGGATGGAGCACGGTTACCTTGCATGTTAATGACTCCATGACCACGAAGTAAACCCCATACCACCTCATTCATTTATACTTACAGTTTGAAGGGTTTCTTAGGAACTGCTCCTCTACTTTGGTACTGACACACCTAATAGGATCTCGTGATGGCCCTCCCATACCTAAACTTGGTAAACTGCATAAAGTCTTGATCTAGTGTGAAGTTTGAATAAGATACTTTATGTGAATTGCTTACATGCCTGTATTTTGTGATGGATTACTTTATATGATTCTAATGGATTTTGTATCTTGTAATTGTTATTTGTACTTGATTTTGTGGACCTTGCTTGGTCATGATGCACTTTGACATGGTCTTCTAGAGGACGTTTTTATGATGATACCCAGGACATTGTGAACTATACAAAGGATATTGCACATTTGATGTAGATCGTTGGGATATATTATGATTGAGCATGCCCTAGGGAACCTCCCCACACCTGCTGGACCTTGGACATTGGATAAATGAGCTTGGACATTGTAGATGTAACTTGATGTTCCATCGTGAATGCTTAGGAAGCCCCACAAGATGGATAATGCACCCCTGAGCATATTAGGGTTTGATCATATGATGTTTCACTTGGATATGATGTCACACCTCTTTGGAGAGGTTATGGAGCTCTCTTCACCTATGATGTCATCACCTAGCCCTTGGACATTGCATTTGTGATGATGAAGTCATGATTTGATGCTTGGTGGGCCAACCTAACATATGGGCATCCTTTTTTATGATGTGTTGGCACTTGATGGTGATGAGCCATGAGTTTTTGGGTGAGAGATGTGACCCTTGACGATGCTTTCACCCTTTGATGGAGAGACATGGCCTTTGTAGGCACCTTTACCCTTCTAGAGCATGACATCATAGCCTTTGGAGGCTCTCACATCCACCTGTGTCAGTTTTGAGGGGACATTTTGATGTATTTTCATTTTATCTTTATGTTGGAGGCTATTTTGGGGGTCAGTTTTGATCTATCCACCTTGTATCATGGATATTTGATATTTTAGGGGTTTTGGAGGGACAAAGTGTTAGGATTTCCTCATATAAGAATGTTAGTGCTCCCTCATTGTAAAGTCATAACTCACACGTGTGGAGAATCACTTCTATAGTCTTATTTTCTTCTTTTCTCATCATGGAGTACTTGTGCGCACCTCTTGGAGAGTGATCTTGTGGATGTTTCTCTTGTTTTGGTGGATGATTCTTGAATTAGAGTTTCTTCATGCATAAAAAACTTGGTACAATAAGTGTTCTTTCCAAGTATTTATGTTTATTCATGGTATTTTAAGTGGATGCTCTATCAAATTTTTGATAAGTTGCATGTTATCTTGTCTCCCTTGGATAATTTTGTTTTGAAACCCTAAGAAGGATTGCAATTGTGCATCGCCTTCCTTGTTTTTATCCATATTAAGCTTGATGAGGCATATACAATCATGGTTAGGTATTGTGATTGTACATCCCCCTAAAGTTGTCTTTATTGGTTAAATTCTAGGGCTTGTGATTTTACATCCCCCTACGGTTTACCAATTTTCCACTTGATCTCTTGCTAGACGCCTTAGAAGACATAGGATTGTTGGAAATATGGCTATAGCAGAGATGACGCAGACTGTCAAGGTTGTCATTGATGGAAATCTGTGGTTATGGAGC
>JASDQU010374126.1:130427-148334 GCA_032191745.1 Picea mariana | reverse complement strand
TATAGAATGTTCTTAGGTGATGGTAGCACTATATAAAGGGGCTCAAGCAATGTAATGAGATATGAAGAGAATTATTGTATTTGGAGCGATATCTCAATAGGAGGATGCCCCCTCGAAGAGGCAAGTGAACAGGAGAGGATTCCTTCCATAATAGGATCCATTGTATGGTGTTGCCCTACTGTAAGGGTTTTGATATAATAAAGTTGTGGTTTTCTATATTGTTTCATATATTTTGTGTGGTGACTGTATTCAGATATATTTGGTACTATTGTGGTATTTTGTAATCAGATCTATTCAAATTCTTAACACAGAACCAGTCATGGTCATTCCAGAATGTAACTAACCTTCACAAGACATCTTCAAGGAAGGTAGGGTCCAATTGTTCTTAAAATAAAAAGTTTGGAAAGGAACGAACCTCTCTGACAAAATGGGCCTACTAGACATGGCATATATATGGTGAGCTAGTGCCATGAAGTCAAAGGTACCCATAAGGGATGAATACATTTCAACAGCAATATTCTCAGTTGTTGGCAGAGAATTGTCAATCACGGGGATCGACGGTCCAATAGATCATTGGGACTAACATACACAAAGGAAAACTGGTTGATCGCCATGATCTTCCCATCATGAGGGAAGCAAAGAGTACGAAAGATAAACAATATGATTACAATCATAATGTAATTCCAATTGTGTCATAGTAACAAGTTATAGTCAAGAGGTGCATCAACCACCTCGATATCCACCTCCACCATCTTCCCAACTAAATGGACCGGAAAGGCAGGAATAATACCGTGAGGGTGGAAGGAATGACCGTCAAAATCAGTCAACATGGTCAGATATTGAGAAAGGGTCAGAGAGCTGAGGGATTTCTAACAGACCACGGACATCACACGTGTTGCAGTGCCTTCATAAAAAACAGTATACTTGATGCTATACCTTGAGTAACCCATGTGGATTTGGAATGCCACATGGTAAGGAAAGTTAGGCTTCATATTTGTGACGTCAAACTTGATAACTTTTGAGCCACAAGGGTCTAGATTATCCTAGCATAGATAGCAAGGCATTCCTCTATGAAGGACAAGTATGGAGTACCTTCAGATCCGACATCGCACAATGGGTTTGACATAGGTCCTCAACAATAGAGTAATTTTGAGTGGCTCTAGCATTAAGGTTGTGGTTAGAGTGCTTGAGTACTCCTTTCGAAATATGAGGCAGGGGCTTTGGTTTTTCAATCTGTAAGGGTGTCTTTGGAAGAGGGGGAGTCTCTAGACCAGGTACAGTCTGTGGAGAATTGTAATCACAAGACTGAGTGGCTACATTAACCTCATATTTCACCATATTGATGCATACAAGGTCATTGTCTTGCGTTAGTGGATTTTACTCCCACTCACCACATTTTTGTCATTTGAGGAGCTCAAGACCATGTGCTAGTTATATGGAAAATCATTAGTCAGCACGACGGGTAGTAGAGATAAAATCCTCACAACTTTCAAAATTTTGTGGGATAAATGGGTGAGGTGATCATCTGTACAAAGCTTACAGAGAAACTTTACCTTCCACCTTTCTTTATTTCCCTCACCAACATTATTCTCTGTCTTCAAATTATTACCATTGTCCTTGGGTTTATTATTTTTCATCCGACCCTTACGATTCTTATTACATCCTTTCTTTTTATTCCCTCCTGGTTGTTGGTTACCATTTGGGTTGGTTGACGATTGCACAGAATGTACATCTGCCGACTAAATGGGATTGGAGGACACAGATGAACTTGGCCCTCCTACAGACTGGTTTAGCGACAACTCTTTCAAATGGCTTGTCACCGAGTCTCCATATTTCACATTGGTGGAGCCTACAATGCCATCGACATGAGGCCTGGGATTTTGTCTAGGGTCATAGTTTGACCTTAGTGTGTCTCAAATAATCTTGTATAACATCCAAGACTGAGCATATATAAGATCTAACTATTGGGATTTAAAAATTGCTTCTTCCTTAGATGTAACCGCAGATGTAAAAACATCCTTCGAAATAAAAGGAAGGAGAGACTTAAGGAACCACCCTAGCAGGAATTCCAGGGATATGTAGGCCTTGATCAACCTATTATGTCTATTCCACTCCTGGATGTGATCCGAGATATGAGTGGCCTTGTCCTGACGAAAGTTCAACATAATTTCTATGCCAGCATCGTAACGAACCAACAATTGGAAGTGGTTGAGGAAGACTAAAACCATTTGATTAAAAGTCTTGTATGACCCTATAGGTAGCTCAATATACCATTTTGTGACGACCCCCATGAGGGTTTTTTGAAACAATCTTAGCCTAATAGAATCATCCTTAAGGGAATTTGAAGAGCACCAAAGGTGAAAACTAGTAACGTGATCACTAGGATCCTCACTAGTTTTACCCTCAAATTTTGGAACATATGAAGAAATATTAGTGGGGATCGGGGGGCATATCGTATCATGACACACAGGGTCATTCATTAACTTAGATAAGTCTAGCAGATTGAGCATGGCTAGGAAAGGGTGGTGAGGTTGCGACATCTATCCCCAAGCTCCCTGGAAATATTTTTGTTAGGGAATCATAGCACATCTAGGGTTCTGGTAAGCACCATGGCCCTGCCCGTGATTGTAATACCCTCCTCTAGAATGATTCATGAGGGGTTGGTTGGGAACCATTCTAGTAGGAAGGTTCTGATGAGGGTTGTAAAAAATTCCCCCAGTCGTAGTGGCTCTAGGTTGGGGGTTGCCCAAGGTATGAAACTGACCTCGTCCGAGTGTGAATCAAGAGGAAAAAGGTGGATTCTTCATGCCAAACATATTTTTTCGAATCGATACAGAGGAGTTGGGTGTCAAGGAAGGACCATAAGAAATAGCTTGTCTGCCAGGTTGGTTACTCCATTCAGAAGCAATATTATTAGACACGGGGTTAAAAGGGGAAAAGCCTCCAATGGTAGGAGTTGTTTGCAGGACATGGATACCACCAAATGAAAAAAGAGTATGTGGAGGAGTTATTCCCCCAAGTCCAATGCTAGTAATTGTACCAACCGCTGGGATGGAGGTTGAAAATTGCGATGTGAAATTCGATATACCATAAGAAAAAGGAATAGAGCCCATAGGGATGGACTGAACATTATAGCTCGATGAGTGACAAAGAGACCCAAAATGGTTCATGGCTATAGATTGAGTATTAATTATAGGATGGGCATAGGTGATGATAGGCACCTCTGGCACTACAACCATTGTGGTTGAAGGTGTCGAAGGGGTATCGTTAACTATAATAGGTATGGGAGTTTAAGGACTCCATGTATCTTTTTGAATCGATTCAGTACTCATCCTTGTATGATCACAAATATGATAAGTGGAGGTGTGTGTACCACATTTGATAACTTTACGCCTTTTAGAAGGAAAAGACTCAAAATGTGGTGGTAACTATAACAAGCGGCGAGACTTGTGGGGAAGCTAGTCTGGCTCCATGATGCCTCAAGCATCAAGATATAAAAGAAATCCTAAGGCCAACTAGAAATCAAAGAGCACACCAAACTAAAATCAAAAGGACAATATGCACAAAAACAGGATAAAGTGGCTGAAAGGGGCCTCCCTCCCTAAAGTAGGTATGTCTTTCCCAAGAGGGACCTAAGACTCCCTAGTAAATATCATAGGTATCAAAATTCATTATAAGGGCCCTTGTGGGCTTAACAACCAGTCAGTCAGATCCCCCCTAAGAGGTAATCCTCCATAAAGGTTGTGTGTTGTCTGACCCTTATCTGACCTAGGGTACCTGCAGAATAACCCCTGCAAGTAACCTACGTGGTATCTATGTCAAGCAACTAAGAAACCATCATATAACTGATGCATAGGAGAATAGTCGTAATTTAGGTCCACTGTATGGGTAGGATAATAAATATCGAAACCTCGAAAGCACCTCCTCTCACAGAGGTAAAGGTACCATCAATATCCCCATATATGAATAGATCCCCAGAAATATATATAACACTAAGAAGGTATTGGGGGGATATCCCCTCAACCAACCTCACGCGACCTCGTTTTTAACTCTTGTGTAAGTGGATCCTCCTGACGTCACCGATTATACAATGGATTTCACCACTCCCTTAGTTGGACACATATGTTAATTTAATATCCTTGGAGAAGTGTACTCACAAAATCCTATTCCAAGGCTCTAAATCCTAAGCTAGTTTGTGCACCCTAGAAAAATAAAATTGTTTCTAATCAATTTTAAATTATCAACGTTACTTTTAGTGGCCTTTCTTATTCAAAAAGGTGTGGTCCTAAAACTAATGATGTTATGACTCAACAAGTAAAATAAATGAATATGAATACAATGCAAAGTCCTAACTTCAATCCCCAATAAATTATATGATTTTAAAAATGAAATTCTTGATTTAGTTATGAAATTCCAAATAAGATGAAATATTTCTTTACATGTACTAACATCAATAACAAGGACTCAAAAGAACAAATTCCAACAATGTAAAATTCCTAATATTTTTGTATTTTCAATAAAATAATGAAAATGCGAGTGAACAACAACTTGATATAAAAACTCTAATGTATGTAAACAGAGACACACCAAGTAGGATATCAAGGAGAAAACACCCATACCAACATGCAAGGACAATCAAATGAAAAGGATGATGAGAAAGGCACCACCCAAAAATTCAACCAAAGAAAGGTTTTCTATCATTCCACAGACACTTAACAGTCACAACAGAGACCCAAGAAGACTCAACAACCATCAAAACTTACCCAACAACCATCAAACCCAACAACCAAGCAACAAAGGGTGATATACGTGATTGTTTAGGGGAAATGAGCATATATATGCCTCTTGCAGGAGGACAACACGCGTATGTACGCGACTGTCAGGTAAAAACTTACGTATATGTTTTACAACAAAACTAAGCTAAGGAGAAGGCTAAGAAACTTAGACTCATAATGAATAAAGGCTGTCAAGCAGTCAAATGACAAGAAACCCAATATAAATGTGAGAAATCTAAGGATAAAAACACTACAAACCCCGAAAAGAAGATTTTATCCCCAGTATGATCGCTCATTATGTTAAGAGAAAAATATCTCTATAGCTAGGGGTAAACCACAACAGACGGAAATGATTGCAGAAATCAACACTAATCGTGGGTATGCTATACAAACAAATATTCTAGCAAGACAAGATAGAATGCCTACCTCGTCCGGACGTTTGATGAAGTCCACCATTGAGCACTTGACTCAAAGAAATACACCTGCAACTTGTCCTCAACAACCAAGAAACGAAAGAATATGGTGATAATATATAATGTTAGCACATTCAATAGAATAATCCATCAACATTCATAACAAATACGCCCATGGAAAAAAAATTCAAAAATTTTCAAGATATTAATTGGACGAGAAAAGAGTATTTCTATTAAAATGTAATTAGCAGAAGTGAATGAATTACAAACTTTCATGTCGGCATGGTTCAGAACCAAGAAACTAAGTCCCTTCCAGTTGGGCCTCCACCACTTCAATCCTCCACCAAAGGAAAGCTCGTATAAGAGAGACAATGAGGTTCTCAACCAAGTAGGGAAGATCTTGGGGGATGAACAATGTTTTCAAAATTAAAAGGACAAAGGGATGTAGACTCAATATGAAGTGAATAATTTCTCCAGAGTAACTTTTCTCTCAAAGTGGAATTCTTCTCATCTTTTCCATAGCTCGGATTTGACCCATTTATAGCCTTAAAGTGTAACTAAAGGGTTCAGTCAGAATGTTTTCAGTATATGTAAGGTCAAGGATCATGGATCTTGTGACGTGACATAAAAGCCTGATACCATTTTTTAATTCTTGGCACAAAACCCGATGTACGTGGGTTGTAGTGGTGCAAACTACATATACAGATGTTATACAATAGGTAGGGCGTGTATATGTGGAAAATTAATGTTTTTAGCTATGGGATTTGCAAAAAGGGACTTCAAGTATGCATAAGGAAATTGAAAAAGGCCCTCTATGCAAGTTTTCATAGGGTGAGGCAAATATTTCTATAATAGTAATGCCCCCGAAGTAAAATTTTGGAAAAATTTTCCTTATAGAATATTGTAATTTCATAGTAAATATGGACCGTTCACTATAAGGTTGCATATTTGATGGTAGAAATTATTTTAGGTTTTTTTTCCCTAGAAGGAAATGATCTTTTATGAGGGTATTGTATTGCGGTTGAGTATTATCGTAAAATATTGTATTCTGAGAGAGGAGACTGTGAGAGAAAGAAGAGTAATTTACAGCGAGTGTGTTGTAGGTTGTATCCATTCATTTTGTTTGATAATAATAAATAAGGACCTGAAAATTTCTCTAGTGGACATATCCCACATTCGGTGAACCATGCATGTATGTTTCTCTATTGTATTGTGTATCTTTTGTGTTTTATTTTTGTATTTGTTTTATTTTATTTCTCTGCGATCTTGTTTTTCTAACAAGGGGTTTGAATTCTTAACGATTAAAGAAATAAACATTGAATTAAGGGAACCATAAATTCTTCCTGAGACTCTTGATTATTATACTACCTAATTATCTCATCAAGCAACATATCAAAGAAATCGAGGTAAAACTCCATTGTCCAACCATCTGGGCCTAGAATTTTGGGCCTCTTAAAACCTAAGAGAACCACCTGTAATTATTCCTTTGTAACTGGGGCCCCCAATTTGTTATTTAATTCTAGGTAAAAAAAAAACTAGGGAACAATACAATTACTCTCATATTCTCATCTATGTGACTCTCCATTGGCTCTTTGAATAGAGATTCGAGGTGAGCTAGTCCTACTGAAAAAAGATCTTTACAACTCATGAGTTTGGACCCATCTAGCACATCTAGTTACCAAATAATGTTTAAGGATTTCCTATCAGATGCATACTTAGGAAAAAAATTAGTGTTTATATACCCCTCCTCCAACCAAGTCATATAAATTTTTAATTTCCACATAGTTTCCTCAATTGCCAAAATATGATCCTTTTGTTCCTCTAAAGCTCCAAGTTCTGCCCATTCTTGTTTAAAAAAGACTCCTACTAGATTTTGAGAGGAAATATTACATATTTTCTCCCATGTCTCCAAAATAGTATCCTAACACCAATCCATTTTCCTCTTATCCCATTCTTCCACTAACTTCTTAACCTATTTCAACTTTTCCACAAACTAGGATATTATAGACTAATTTGACTTAGGATTAAAGAAACACCAATTGTCAATAATTAAACACTAAGAACCCTCCTCTTTTAAGCATACATCATTAAATTTGAAAGGCCCCGGTGGATTCTCATTATCATTCTCAATTTTAAAAGGATAGGACTATGATCATAGGATCCGCCCACCCCTATCCATAATCTTTGGCTCTCACAAACCTCCAACAGATCCTCTGCCAACAAAAATATGTCATGAAATTTTGAAACCCCTGTATTAATACTTCAAATATATATAGAAAAGTATTATGTTAGATGATTCTCCTTAAACTTCTCTCTTAGATAGATTCAAATTCAGGTCACCACCAATAATAATATTTGGCTCCTTTAAAATAATTTATTCCTCCAAATAATACCAAAACATTTTACATTCTACATATGGATCATAAAGGTTCAAAATATTAAAAACCCTTCCCTTAGATTTAGCTTCCCCTTTCGACATGATACTTGAAACACAATAACCTGTGTTTCGTGCTATAAAAGAAGAGTTCTAGGATGTTAAAATCCACCAGAAAATCCATCTGCATCCTGTGCACTAAACCTCCATCTAAGAAGAAGAGAGGACATTAGCTCAATATCCCTAGCACCAGGAACCATTGTTTATTTCAATATTATAATATTTGGTTTATACAATATTATTAATTTTTTGAGGGATAGTCTCTTTGAGGCATGCCCCACCTGTCTCACACTCAAAGAAATAATAATCATGGACTAACCTCAACAAAGGGCTTCTCTGCTCTAAGTTCCCTAGCTATGGTCCATTGTCTTCCTTGCAGCATTGATCCGGATTATTTTGAGAACGATATGAAGGAATAAATATAACGAATGTATAAGAAGGAAATAAAAAGAGATATGGAATGGAACACATTAATACAGTGAAACTCATATTCTATTAATGATCATCTGAAGATATAAAATATTGTAAAATGCAAAAGCACACAAGCTATCTAGAATGGTGGTATCTTATCTCTGAAAAGATATGTGTCGGCTACGCTCATTCGCAAGAAGTTGATTATAATGAGGCTCCAAATGCCTTTTTAACATTAATAATAATTGAGAAAAGCCTAAAATTCGAAGACCCTAACCCCAGGACATGAAATTCGAAAAGCTTTGTGGGCCCCGATAGGGGTAGTTGATACACCAACTTTCCAACGGCATAAAATTTTCATATGATCTTCATTTGTGGTGCTCGATACCTCATCCAAAATTTCTAGCTGAGGAGTACACATTCTATTCATCCCATACCATGCCTCAACGTATTGTGTGGATGCTTTCGTGCCCAAAAAATGTTGTTTAAGGCCTCAAAATAACCCTCGAAGTTCAGGACCCAAAAAAGTGTAGAAAAAATGCCAAATTGGAAAACTGTGCTTTGAGACAGTGGAATAGGTGGGTGGCCACTAATGTCCACCTGGATCATTCCTCCCCCCTTAGGAAAAAATGGTCTCCATTGCGTCAATTTCCTCCATCATATGGGGAAACTTTTGTTGAATATGAATCCTGGTGAGCCACTTGCCCGGTGAAGAAACTGCGTTGCTTTGACAACCAAATAGAATTGGATGGTCTACTGGAGAGTGTCCTTTGTATTGGTGTCCATGCTCTGATCAAATGTCTCCTATTATATGTATTCAAGATTGATATTTTTAGTGGATAATTTATTTTCCATGTCCGAAGTGTCCAAGAGAGGTGGAAAATATGGTCGAAGCAGTTCCACATTAAATATTGGGTGCAAGCCAGGGAAAGGAGGAATACTTAATTAAAAATAATTCTTACCCACCACCTTGGTGATGGAGTAAGGATTTTATCAGAGTGGGTGTAGCTTCTGATGGGGTCTTATGAGGTTCTCTTTTTGTAGGTGAAACCACACAATATCTCCCACCTAAAACTTGTGTGGTACTTTATGTTGATCATGGCGTTGCTTGTACTTGGCATTGGCTTTCTGTAAAATATCATGAACTTGTTGTTGGATGTGATGGATGCACTCAACAAATTTGGTTTCCCAATCATCCTTGGTATTAGCATGGGAGGAATCTTACTATGTAACTACAATGAGCATAGCTACATCAATGGGGGCCAATCGTTGGAACCCCAAGCACACCTGAAAAGGGTTTTTCCCAATAGATCTATGGAGGGATTTGTTGTAGCTATGTTGAAAATAAGGAAGTATTTCATCCCATGTACGTGGAGTTTTGGAATTGTACATCCTCAAGATATGGAAAATCATCCTATTGACTACCTGTATTTGTCCATCAGTCTGTGGGTGGAAGGCAGTTGACTTGGTTAGCTTGGTGTCCATCATTGACTATAGGATGGACCAAAAAATGTTGAGGAACTAGTTGTTTCGATCAAAGATAATAGTGGGTGGAATACCAAAATGAACCCAAAAATGTGTAAAGAAGAGTTTGGTAGTGGCCTTGGTTGTGATGTTCCTGTTGGAGGGTGCAAAAACTTCCATCTTAGATAATCGATCAATGACCACGAAGAAAAAGTCATTCCCATGCTTGGTTGAAGAAAGATCAGACATGTAGTCCATGGATATGGACTCCAAAGGCATATTCGGAGTAGGTAGAGGGGTGTATAACCCTTGTTTCTTAATGGATGTCTTGTCAATGGCACATGTAGTGAAGGATTTGATGTACTTGCAAACATATTGTCGAAGCTTCGACAAATATAAATTCTTTTGTACTAATGCCATTGTTTTCTCTACACCAAAATGTCTCTCTACTCCACTATAATGAGCTTTCTAGATCATCTTTGAACGCTCTCTTGAAGGAACATAGAGATGACTCAAATGGAATAGAAATCCATCTTGGAGATGAAAGTCCATAAATTTTTTTCCTATGCTCAATTTTTTATAGGCACTAGCAAATTCAAAGTCATTATTGTATAATTATGGCCATCTAGATGTCTCATGTCCATAGGAGTGGCATGGTTGGTGTTACCCTTATTGTACTTGATATTCAAGTGATCCAGGTGGATCCAAAACCACTCGAAAATAATCAAATGGAGAAAAGGAGGATCTAGGAGTGACCTAGAAGTCTCAGAAGGGTTCCTAGGCTTAGAAAATGCTAAAAAATAAAAGTTCTTAGAATTAGATGAAACCAATTCCATTGCGTCCGACTCGTTCTCCCAATTCTGTCCATATATTTACTTTCTCAAATGAAGCTCGTATGAAGAAGTTATGACACTCTGAAGTTTTTCAAAAACAATGAGAAAAGTCAAATAGTCAACAGGGCGCACTGATGACATCAATAGTACGGATGCTGGCGTCAACATGACACATGTCACCTTCTAGAAGCCCAACAGTTTGGAGGATTCAGCCAAATCTGGTGGTTACTGCCAAATCTGGAGGAGGTTAATTAAGTTTGGCGAACTGGTTAGCATCTCTACTTATTTAGTCGGGCACGCAAAACGAGGTAGAGGGGTTGGCAGAGGCTGCATTGGAATCTGTGCCAGGAGGTCTCCTAGGTGACCTGCTCAGAAATAGATCGACTTTATACTCAAAAGTTGCAGAATTTTGAGAGGATTTCGAATATGCTCTATGTTTCCTCATCAGAGTAGCCAAACAGAAAAGTGCCTCCAAAAGAGGAGTTCGCACGCTTTTCGAGACTGTATGGATCTGACAGGCAGACACTACATTGGAATCTGTGCCAGGAGGTGTTTCAGGTGACTTGCTCATAAATAGATTGACTTTATACTCAAAAGTTGCAAAATTTCGAGAGGATTGAATATGTTATCTGTTTCATCATCAGAGTAGCCGAACAGAAAAGTGCCTCCATAACCCATTTGAGCGAGCCAAGCATACTTGAGTTTACAGTCAAAATTTGTAGAATGACGTTTTCCAACCACCTATGATGTCTATTTCTGCCTAGAATCGCAGATCTGAAAGTTGGTTTTTGAGAACTCTTATGTAAGCCTTTTCTTTGTAATTTTTAGGCATTTGAGATTAATTAAAGAGCGATCTCACTGTTGGAGTGGACTTGAAGATGTAGCCAAGAAGTCTGGTGAAATTCATTACCAATTCTTGTTCATAGATGGTTTGCTTACATGTTTATGTGCTCATATGCTTGATATATATTCTTTAATTTTGCATTACAATGATGGTTAACAGTTAAAAATTCACAAGCAAATAATGGTTAAAAGATCTTGAATTTTAGATCAAGTTAAATTTTAGATCAAGTTGGTATCAGAGTGAGGTTAACCATTGCTTTGTGAGTTGATGTTAACAAGATCCAAGCTTCAGCGTGGTGAAGGAGAACTTGAAGAGTTTGATCCAGACATTGGTTCAAGAAGAGGAAGGATGTCTTCACCAAAAGGAGAAGAAGAAACTTCTTCTATCCCTTCTGAAGGGGAATTTCTGAAAGCTTTCATGAGAATGCAAATGATGGTAGAGGAGCTCTATCAAGATCGAAATAAAGGTGAACAAGGTGGACCATCTCATACAGAAGATAAAAAAGGAGGTGGTGAGGAACCCCCTAAAACCCCACCAACTTCTCCATCTCTTCTTAATGGTTCTATTCCTTCTCCATTTGAAAAGCAAAAAGAAAAAGTTGATCTTAATATGCCTCATTTAAAGCTTGATATTAAGTTTGAATTACCTATGTATAATGGAGAGCTTAATGTTGAAAAACTGGACAATTGGATCCGTCAAATTGAAGTTTATTGTAGGATTCAAAAGTTTACTGAAGTCGTTGTTAAAATTCAGTTGGTTTCCCTTTGACTTGGAGGGACTGCTCTCATTTGGTGGGAGAGAAAATCTCACGAGGATCTTGCCACAAAAGGCAAAATCGTTTCCTCTTGGTATGAGTTCACTTCAGCACTTAAAAAACAATTTTATCCATTAGGGTATATGCAGCAAGCTATGATGGATTAACAGAATTTGAGACAAAGTAAGGGACAAAGTGTGCAAGAATACACACAAGAATTTCGAAAAAGAGCATTGGTACTTGGTATACCTCTCTACACTCAGGAAACTCTTCTCAAATATATAGGAGGATTGCATACTTATTTACATCATATGATATTGATGTTTAATCCAACTAACCTTGACGAGGTGTGTGTTCAAGCAACTCACATTGAGTAAAAAGGGAAGAGTGCTCATGATGTTTCTTCAGCTGAATCCATCCAGGCTAAAGAAGGCAAGGAAAAGCGGAAAGTTAAACATGTAGCTACAATGAAGAAGGGTGATAAGAGACCTACGTGCTCACATTGTCAAAAGCAAGGGCATACAGAGGCAAAGTGTTGGAAGCTACATCCTAAAATGAAACCGAAGTGGTTTAAGGATCGGAAGGGGAAACAAACAACCATGGTTATCATTGAGGACCTTGGATCAGATTCCGAGGATGAAACAAAGATAAAAATCATAGGTGTGAAAGGTAAATCTATTGTTGATAATGATGCTAACATTGGTTCTTCATGCGCTTCTACTTCTAAAAATGATGACAATTTTAAGGATAGAAAGATGAATGCATTGTTTCATATAAGAGCGATTACAAAACAAACAAAGGTTCACACACTCATAGATAGTGGATCTCAAGTTAATATTATTTCAAAAGAAGTAGTTAAGAAATTGGGATTAACAACGAAACCACACAAAAAACCTTATCCATTAAGTTGGGTATGCAAAGATAAAAGATTACAAATAACACAACAATGTGATCTAAAGTTTGCAATTACATCTAAGTTTGTAGATGAGGTTGAATTTGATGTGGTCCCACTAGATATCTGTGGAATTGTGTTGGTTAGTTTGTACTTATATGATCGAAAAACGATCTTCTATTGACAACATAATCAATATCACTTGTTTAAAGAAGGAATTGAGTACATAGTGCATTCACATTCATTCAAAAACGACAAATCATTGGGCACTACACAACAATTAAAAACAGTTGTTAATACAAGTCGGAATTTGGCACTTATGTCTATACAATGTAAGGAAGAAAAGAAACCCAAGCATGAAAAAGAAGTGTCATTTCATTACAATGCACCTGTTTTGGTTGATAGTGTTTCTATGGTTAAAAGTCAGCTTGGTTCGGGTACAATCTCTTTCACATGTTCAATGTTTATATTCAGCTTATTGCTCATCAGTAGTATGTGGTTGGGTCCGACAATGCTGAATGAATATGTGATTAAGAATGTGATTAATGTACTTAACAATGTCAGTGCAGTGTTGATTGTTGTATTGCTAAGTCAGATATACAAGTTCCAGGAGGAATGGATAGGTGATACAGGACAAGTGAGACAAAGATGTCCTCACTTATTTTCTGAATGATTTCATGCTTTTTGTGGTGCAAAAGTTTCTCAGTGGGGAGGTGTGATCCAGGTGGATCCAAAACCGCTCGAAAATACTCAAATGCAGAAAAGGAGGATCTAGGAATGACCCAGAAGTCTCAGAAGGGTCCCTAGGCTCAAAAAATGCTCAAAAATAAAAGCTATCAGAATTGGATAAAACCAATGCCATTGTGTCTGGCTCATTCTCTCGATTCCGTCCATATATTTACTTTCTCAAATGAAGCTCGTATGAAGAAATTATGACACTCTGAAGTTTTTCACAAACAGCGAAAAAAGTCAAACAGTCAACATGGCGTATTGATGACGTCAACAGTATGGATTCTGACGTCAGCATGACGTGTCACCTTCTAGAAGCCCAACAGTTTGGAGGATTCATCCAAATATGGCGATTACCGCCAAATCGAGAGGAGGTTTTCTAAGTTTGGCGAACTGGTTAGCAGCTCTGCTTATTTAGTCGGGCACGCAAAATGAGGTAGTGGGGATTGGCAGAGGCTGCATTGGAATCTGTGCCAGGAGGTGTCCCAAGTGACCTGCTCAGAAATAGATCGACTTTATACTCAAAAGTTGCAAAATTTCGAGAGGATTCTAAATATACTCTTTGTTTCTTCATCAGAGTAGTCGAATAGAAAAGTGCCTCCAGAAGAGGAGTTTGCACGCTTTTTGACACTGTACGGATCTGATAGGCAGAGACTGCATTGGAATCCATGTCAGGAGGTGTTTTAGGCGACCTGCTCAGAAATAGATTGACTTTATACTCAAAAGTTGCATAATTTCGAGAGGATTCTGAATATGCTATATGTTTCATCATTAGAGTAGCCGAACAGAAAAGTGCCTCCAAAGCCCATTTGAGCAAGCCAAGCATACTCAAGTTTACAGTCAAAAGTTGCAGAATGACATTTTTCAGCCACCTATGATGTATGTTTCCTCCCAAAATCACATATCTGAAATTTGGTTTTTGAGAGCTCTTATGTAAGTCTTTTCTTTGTAATTTTTAGGCATTTGAGATTAACTAAAGAGCGGTCTCACTATTGGAGTGCACCCGGAGATGTAGCCAGGAAGTCTAGTGAACTTTGTTACCAATTCTTGTTCATAGATGGTTTGCGTACATGTTTATGTGCTCATATGCTTGATGGATATTCTTTAATTTTGCATTACAAAGCTGGTTAACAGTTAAAAATTCACATGCAAATAATGGTTAAAAGATATTGAATTTTAGATCAAGTTAAATTTCAGATCATCAAGTGGAATTTTTATAGGTACATGGACCACTTCTAATGGAAACTGTTATGTAACTTTCCTTATGTCTACATGGATTGCCAAAGCCTATGATTAGTTTGGATGATCGTTTCCTTCCCCATAATATAATTCTCCCAGTGTTGAAATTCCTACACAGTGGAGTGCATATGTTTGTCGTAGGTGGGGTATCTAAAAAAAATACCAAATAAAGTTTCATTGTGATAGGCTACCAGATTCCCATGTTAAGTGATGACTTCATCGATAGCATAATATGAAGCATTTGTCTCAATATCAAATGGTTGTTGCAGGTCTAGAAGAACAAGGATTGATTTTTGTTGGGGAAAAAATCAAACAAACTTGGCCTTTGCTCCACCCTTGGTCACCTCGCTTAGGTCCCAAAAAATATGAGATAATCCCAACACAAACCAATGGTAGAGGTAGGCAAGGCCCAAGAAGCTGCATAGCTCGATCATTGTCTTCGAGGCCGACCAATCACAGATGACGTGGATCTTGGCTAGATCTACATGTTCACCCTGCTCATCAACAATGTATCCAAAATATTGGATTCTTTGCATGCCAAAGGAACATTTCTCCAAATTGGCATATAAATTGTGTTGTCATAGGGTGCCCAAGACCTACTAAATATTATCTAAAAGTTCCTCCTAGGTTTTTCTGAAGATGAGGATGTCATTCAAATATACAACCACAAAGGAGTTTGTGAATGGATGTAATATATCATCCATCATCTCCATGAATGTGGTTAGGGAATTATTCAAGCCAAAAGACATGACCAACAACTCAAATATACCTTCTTTAGAATTGAAGGTCATCTTCCTCCCATTAGTTTTCTCAATCAACACCTGTCGGTATCCCAAATTTGTATCAATCTTACTGAAAAACTTGGCTCCCTTGAGCTAATCGATAAGATCATCAATCCAAGGAATTGGGTATCGGTTCTTGACTATAATATTGTTCAGGGCTCTGTAATTAATACAAAGTCTCCATGTCCCATCCTTCTTCTGTACCAAAACAATTAGGCTCCCACAAGGTGAGGAGCTTGGTCTGATGTAGCCCTTCAGAATTAGCTCTTGGATTTGGAATTTGATTTTTTCATTCTTCATAAGAGAATTCATATGGCCAAGGTTATTAGGAAGAGGAGCATCGAGTCTTAGATCAATTGAGTTCTTTACATGACAGTGCTCAGGTACCCTAGTAGGTGAGGTGAATATGTCTTTGTATTCCTCTATTATCTTGTCCACTTGTTGCTACAATGTAGAGAGACCCCGTGCAGAGGTTTGGACGGTTGTAATAACCTTCTTTTCACCTTCTGATTGAACCATAAAACATATTAACGTCTCACTCTGAGAGACCACCTTTTTACATTGTTTTGTAGAGATCAAAGAGACCGCAACCTTTGGGGCTACCTCTGGTACCCTGTAGAGTTGATCTCCCAAAGTATTGATGACACAAAGGGGCATGGATTCATAAACAACATGACACTTCCAAATATATGGTTATCCTAACAAAACATTCCAAACTTCAAGGTGGGGAACATCACACAATACCTCATATTTGAAGGGTTTGATATCGTAGAGCAGAGAACATTTCTCGTTGAAATGAATGTCCCACCTCTGGTTGAGCTAACCGATGGTGTATGGTTGTGGATGTGGGTCGTTGTCAAGTTAAACCTCTTGAAAACCTTTGCTAAGATCGGGTTCTTTTGGTTACCAAAATCAACAATGAAATGGAGTGGGGTCCCCTTCACCCACATCTGTGAGTGGAAGAGGAACTCCCCTTATCCAAACTCCTTTGGTTACTCCAACTGGATGTTTTTGGTAGCAATGGCGACACTAGGTTCTACATCAATGATTCTCTTTCCATTATCCATTTTTAATTCACATTTTGATTCATCATATGACCCCGGGGATTTCTTCTTAGTAAAAAATGATTCTTTGAAGCAGCATTCATCAGTATTGTGCTAAGGGAGTTTATGAAACTTGCACCACTTTCAAGTGTACTTCTTTGACTTCCCATTACCCTTCTTTGTTGGTGGCTTGAATTGGTTATATTGAGCCTAGCCATCCTTTCTTTGTCCTTTGGCCTGAGAGTTAAAGCCACGCTTACCATACTTTGGCTTTTGTGGATTTGTATACCCAAACTCTTTCTTGTACTGCTACTTAAATTTTCGCTCGACTTTGACAACATATTGATAAGCGGCTCCCAATGATGAGATGACCATAGAATCCATTTCGGTTTGGATGTACCTGTGTATATCCCCATGGTATTTTAGGACCAGATGTCACTAGGATTCTTTGACACCCAGCTTGGTGTGCAAGGTATGGAATGTATTTGTGAACTCCATCACTGTTTGGCCCCTCTCTTGTTGTAGTGTGGTCCATTTCATGTACTAGTCATCATAACTTCCAATAGGGAAATATTTTTCCTTGTGGGAATCAATAAATGCCTCCCGAGTGGTTTTTAGCCCAAAAATTGTAGACTCTTCCTCGACATGTTTCTCATAGTAAGTCTCCCACCAATCTCTGGGGAAGCGCCTTAAGGAGAATGCATGTGATTTTTTCATTGTTGGAAAATTTTTGGATAGAGAAATAACCCTCTAGCAGGCTTAACAATTTTTCCAAAGGGTTGGTGTATATCTAGCCTTCAAATAAAGGAATATGAAAGTTAACATGTACCTTGAAGTGTTTCATACTTCCAAACTGACTACTAGTTGAATGTTCTTTCGTTGTTTTTGGAATCCGTCGAAGGATCTGGTTGAAATTATCTGTTAAGAACCTATACCAGATCTGAAGATATAATCAACACAATTACTGAATACACAATAGATCCACAAAGCAAGATAGAAGAAACCACACAATATTATTATCAAACCCTTGAGGTAGGGCAACACCATACAATGGATCCTATTATGGAAGGGATCCTCTCTTGTTCACTTGCCTATTCAAGGGGGCATCCTCCCATTGAGCTACCGCTCCAAATACAATATTTCTCTTCATGTCTCATTACATTGCTTGAGCCCCTTTATATAGTGCTACCATCACATAAGAACATTCTAGAGGAGGAATCTTCTAGAAGTAGAACCTTCTAAGAAGTCCTCTTACATTTATTATATCTAACTACCATAGTGGGCCTTATTTAAT
>JASDQU010374126.1:76179-98989 GCA_032191745.1 Picea mariana | reverse complement strand
CGTCTCCGTCCTCATTGTCTTCTACAATATATAATAGAGTCCACGCTTCCATCTGCATCCTTATTGTCTTCTGCGATATATAATTGGCTCTCTTGTCTAACAGAGTCCACGCTTCTGTCTTAGTTGTCATCATAAGTCTTTCTCCAATTTCTCTTGATGTCTGACTTCTAAGTCTCTTCAGGATTGATTCTGATGATATATTTCATTCTTTCATGTGTAATATCTAATGATATTCATTCTTATCTTGTTGTTCTTCCATATGTATAGTTCTTCTTGGAACACATTATCTTCCAAGAGATAGATATACAAGATATGTACAAAGACGATGCAAACAAGATATGTACAAGAAATAATAAGAGTGTTGTTACCTTTTAGAAGAAGAAGTCTCTTCCATCCTGCTTAGTCTTCTTTGTAGGTTCCTTTTCTTCGGCAATTGATGCTTCGTGTTTCTCCTTCCTTTTCTTTAGTTCGGGACAATGATTCTTGTAGTGACCATACTTTCGACAGTTGAAGCATTGTACTTCTGAAATGTCTTTCTCTTGATTTGGCTTCCTCCTTGAACCAAACTTCCTTTTGTTCCTGAAGTTCTTGAATCTTGTTGTGAAGGCTTGATCGTCGTACTTCTTTTGGGGTTTTTCTTTTGCATTGATCCTTGATTCTTCTTGAGCACAGTAAGTCCAAAGTTCTTCAAATGTTGGATACTCCTTCCTTGTGTTCATGCTTGCGGCAAATGCATCCCATGTCTTGGGAAGACCATTGAGTACTATGTTCACCAATTCCTTTTCTGAAGTGATCTCTTCAATAGCTTGTAGTTGATCTCTTAGCTGGGAGATCCTTACAAAGTATGATGTTATGCTGTCGTCATCATTCATCTTCATGTCACGGAGATCATTCTTCAGACTCATAACTTGTCCAATGTTTCTGACTGAGAAGAGATTTGTTAGGGCATCGTACCTCTTCTTTGATGAGTCAAGATGGGAGATGTAGGGTATCAAATGGTCTTTTATGGAATCCACTATGATACTCATGGCATTGATGTCAACGTCTTTGAACTTCTCCATAGCTGCAATGTTCTGTGGTTCCTTCTCTTCTCCTTCTTTAAACTCTGGCTTCACGATCTTTCCTTTCACAACATCTAGCACTTTATTCTTAGCAAGGATGAGGTCAATCCTTGTCTTCCATGCTCTGAAGTTAGAGGCTCCATCTAGCTTGTTTTCAGACTTCATAGAGTTCATCATGGCTTGCTTGACTTGGTCAAACCCTAGATTTGACCGAAAATCCAAACTTCACGTCTTGGCCTTCTGAGAGTACCAGGAGATGCATTGGGCTAGGGCACACTGATCTATCCATAGATTAGGTCAATCTCGTCACTTAAGGTGCCTCGACAAGAGGTTTAGGGTTTCTGCAACTGCTTCTGCTGGTAACCCTAGCTGCAACGCTTTTGGAAGCTGCTCCTGCTAGTAACCCTAGCGACAGTTCCTCAACGAGCTTAATGTATAGCGGTTATGTTTCCTTCCAGCATTTTAGGCTGACTGAAGGGGTGTGGGCCCATAACCTGTTAGAATATAGAAGATGGTGTGCTCGTTTTACCATTGACGATACCTTTGTCACCCAATCACAGGCCGAAGCCTCCCTCCGAGCACCTTAACCTTGATCTGAGAATTCCTCCGAAAGCATACCCTAGGCTAGATAGCCAAACAAGGAGTAGCGCATCAATCCCCAAGGATAGCACATCACAAAAGCTGATCAGATAGTCCCAAACCCTAACCAAGAGATATTCAAGCCAAAATTGAGAACTTGCTGCTGCTGCAACTGCAGCAACTCTTCCTCCAAACTGCAGAACTGCAATTATGAGATGTGACAAATGAGAACTGGCGCCCTGTATTTATAGTGGTTCTGCCAGTTTTGCTGGGGCCGACTTCTCCTTCTGGATAAGTGTCTGTTCAGTATATTATTATTAACTCTGGCCGACTTCTTCTCTTAGAGGCTAATAGCCTAATATAAATTATCTTCTTGAGCCGACAAGGCTTCTAGGGTTATTAGCCAACTCATTAGGGTTTCTCTTGCTTCCCGGAGTCTTCTATTCGCATCAGGTTCACACGTGGGGGTAAATACCTCCCGCAGCTACCATAATATTAAGAGTAACTACCCACTACTGCCCATAGGATGGCTCATTAAGAGCCTCAACTACCTGTTGCCGTCCTTATACACACTTGCAAACGTGAGCTAAGTCCGGCTCACTTAGTGTGTCCTTGGAAGCACAATGCTTAGGTTCACAGCCCACGCTGTCACTTTGACCGGAACCTCTTTCGTCTAGGCTTACTCCTAGGGAAGCCAAAGGGGGTAGACCTTAGTTGTTAGATGTGTTAGAGTTAGGTTCTAGGAGTTAATTTTAATTTTTTAATGTTAGAGGGGATTCTAATCCTAAGATGCTAAGGCAACCATGCAAGATGCAAGGGTTAGCATGAAAAGCAAGCCTTTTCCCTAGGTCAACTAAGACTAATGCCTAGAAATTGGGCAAGGGGTCAACTATGTTCAAAGGTTGTTTATTTACAAAAGATTACAAGTTATTAAAAGAATAATTCAATGAAAGAGTACCATGTACAATCACTTACAATAAAGAAAGTAGAGATACAAATTATACAAAGCAAACTAACCAAGTCTATCTTCTATGTGTGGAGGATATAAAAGATTAAAGCATCAAATCACATCACCATATATACGAGATTATATCAAACACATTACTTCATCAACAGATTCCAAAGTTTAAGAGAATTAAACACAACTATTATGAAGAGTATTGGAGACAATCTACACTCTTAATTATTAAGCCCCCCAAGGTATTCTATTAGATTTGGCCAAGGGTTAAATAGTTAGGCTTTTCTTAAGATTTACAAATTTTCTTAGCTTTCACCAAAGCCGCCTCCTCTTATTGCCAAATAACTGCTGGATGCTCAAGATAGTATGGCAACGAGGCCAACCCTAGCAGAACCAGTCAACCCTGACAGTAAGAGTACTTCCCGGAGATGACACCCACCTGGAGCGCCACAGGACAGTCCCCTGTCACTACCCTCCATTGTTTTCCTCAAACCCGTTTTAGATGGTGAAGATGGTGGTCTAAGGTACCCTAAAGTAGTCTATTAAGTATATATAGTGATTAGGTAGACTTTTAGGTGATTCAAAGAGTGTTTAGAAGGTTTTAAAGTACCTTTTAAGTGCAAATTAATGAGATGGCCGAAACTGTTATTTGCTCAATGAGTGTGTTGCTTAAGCTTAAAACAATGAGTGAATCAACACATGTAAAGCAAAATAATAGATGGCTGAAAGAAATAAAGATTATCACATGCACAACAATAGAAGTTTGCTTAGAGACAATAGATAAATGGCAAGAACAACTTGCCTTAAGAGATGAGAAAGAAAATTATTAAATGTGTTTGCCTACTTAACCATTCAACAAATTCCAAGCCCAAGACGTGGCTACCAATAGATATGAGCAATGAACCAATAAACCACTTATGTGTTAAGCACTTTAAGATGTATCAAGCATTAATAGTAAAACGTGTGCTTAAGAGAGAGATTAAGAGCTTGAAAAGAAATGAAGCAATGAACTAAGCAAGATCCAAAATAGAAAAACTTAAGTGTGATGCCCAATGGGCTTAAGATGATGAGATCAGATCTATAACATAAGCATAAAGAACATTAAACCATTAGATCAATCACATCACATGAAAAATAAAGCATTAACACTTATCCTTACCTCTTTGGGGTGTTCCTCTCCCAACTAGGTAGGTTATTAAGTTATCTTGACTTAGTTAGATTAAGTGTTCTTAGATTTTAGTTATTATGGCAAACTAATGAGAGATGAGCAAGAGGGAAAGTAAACTAATCCACAAGCTAATCTACAAACTAGTCAAGCAAACCCCACATCAAGGTTGAGAAGGTGCCCTCACCTTCTAAACCTTGCGGCCAAGCTAGAAGAAAACTCAAAAAAAAACGAAAGAGAAGCTAGATCTAACCTACGTCCTACCTACCCACAAGCTTAAAGAAGAGGGGAGGCCGTACCACTTCCCCTCTTACACTTCAAGCTTGAACAATCAAACAAACAAGAGGAAAAGTGCACTTCTAGGCTAAGAAAAGACAAGAGAGGGTTAGATATAGCTACCAAACTCCCCCAAGGGGTCTTGAAGTGTTGTGTGTGTCTCTTTGGGGCAGCCAAGGGCCTCCAACCAGATCTGATATACCTGTAAAAACAGCAAGCTTTGCTTGCTAGGATGGCTACACACAACCAAACAATATTTAGGAAACACTTGCCCTTTTGGGACAAGAACTTTCCACAATACAAGATACAGATTTTAAATTATTTTGACCTATCTAAACCAAGATATGCTAGCTGAAAATGAGATGGATGTACATCAATATAGAGAAAAGTAATAGATCTAGATAGTTGGAGTGTAGAAAAGCTTCAAGTGACCCTTCCCTTCTAGAAGGAGTTCCCACTGAAACTTTGGAGATGAACCTGCAATATCCTTTCAAATCTAAGCATACAAAAGACAATCCGTTGATGTAATGATATTAAACGACATTTCAATTTAATTCATACATCAAGATATATAGACCAATAGGCATACGCACTACCAAGCCTACTTAGATAACACTTTACCTAAGATCTAGTGTTGCAAGAAGTAAGAAAGAAAATTAAACAATATTACCTCCCATGCATAAGAACAATAAGCATACACATTACCCTTCTTGTTGTCCTCCAAAGCTTCCAAAATATTATTACCAAAGAAAGTGATCTTGGAGAGGAATACTCCAAAACCCTAGAGCAAGAATGACATGAAATGAAATGAAATGATTAGAGAGAGAGAGGAAGATCAAGTAGCATAACAATAGCTCAAGATATGGTGAGTTGGGAGAGAGAAAAGAGATCCATTTATACTTGGAGAGACAAACCTACCTCTCTTGGATCTAAGCCAAGTGTCCACCACCAAGCAATAGAGTAGATCTCTAGGCTAGGGTGCACCTCCTAGGGTTTGCACAATAGATCTAGGGTGTAGAAAAATAGAAAAATAGATTAGATAGATCTAATGGCATGTAGGAGGCATGGGATTCGTGCCAAGGTAAGTGAAGAGACTCAAATAATTTTTTAATAATTATTTGTGGAGTTTCTAGATGAAGGAGGGCGCACCACTCTTGGAGGGCGCACCTCTTGGGATGAGGAGAAGGTGATGAGAGGTGAGGAATGATTGTAGGGTGTTGGGATCACACAAAGGCTCAAGGAGAAGCATGGGATCCGTGCTAAGGTGAGGTGAAGAGTCTCTCATAAATAAAAAAACGTAACTTTTATTGGAGAGACAAAAGGGAGGGCGTAACTCTCTTGGAGAGCACTCCCCATGGTCAAAAATCAACCCAAATGTAAGTATGGGTGATGTGGAGTGAAAGGGATCACCTCTAGGGATGATAACAAGGCTAAATGAAGTGAAAGATTAAGAGAGGGGGCCACATTCAAGTCACAATTAAATTAAAAAAGGAAAAACGTCAATTCCCCCTAGGGGGATGCAACTTTGGAGTGTGGAGGTGGCAAAAGGGGTTAAACAAGGTTGAAAAAGGTTGGGAGGCTAAGGTTATGCTTAGGGGGTCTCTCTCTAACCATCATTTCAACATTTCACATCATCTAACTCATTATTACATTTTTTACATTTTGCCATGTTTGGACTTTAGCGATTAAAATTGTTGTTTTAGACTGACTGACACTCTAGGTGGACTAACCCATGGCTAAAGTTGTCCGACCAAGCTGAAACTTGGTCCATGGATGTAGGGGGTGCTATTCCATTTCTTTTGAGCACAAATACCCCTATAAAAAGTCCAAGGATCCAGTTTTTACAATTATTGCTCAAAAATAATTAATTAATTAAATAATCAAACCTCCAAACTTAAGGAAATTTAATTAAAAATTAATTAATTATAAAAAACTAACCTAGACTCGTTGGAATTCTGCGAAACTTTCTATGATGTCTTGCATGGTCATTTACAATGAATTCCCTATATAGTTACCAAAACATAAGCCCACTAGAACGCCGTTCACCACTTTGGAGGACATATGTAAAGTGTGAGGGAAAAACTCAAGGGAAATCAGTAAGGTTGAAAAGCCCAACTGATAACTTGAGGATAAAAAACCCTCGGTGAAAGGAACTCTCCCAGTGAACCGATCCCAAGGTAACTGACCTAGACATGACTCATGCAGACCTATTACATTATTAACCCACACAGGGGTGCGAAAATTCCAATTACAAAAATAAGTGCTGGGCCAAACACTGCCCTGTAGAACCAAAAGTTTTCAACAACACTGCATCTGACGATGCATCTCTTCATGGCACATGAGTTGACCATCGGTGCTAAATGGGCGGTCAACACTACCCACAAAGTGGGTTGACACATGGCCACATGTGAAGATTAGCCAAAATATCTCAACACCCCCTCGCCTTCCTTAAGTTGAACAAGGGGAGACATCTTTGGGATTACATACATAGATTATCACAGAAGTTCACCATACCACCCGCATAATGATGGGTTGAGGTCATCAAAATGCATACCGCTCACGAAGAAAGTGTTCATGATCGATAGTGGGATTGATTGTGCTAAAAGGGTCTTTGGTGGTGCAAACTCATATTTGTCAGGAAGAGGACGATCAATTGAAATAAGGGCCTGTGATGAGGATATGTGTAGCCCATGGTGATCTCGGTCTCACTCCCTTTGATGTGAAAGTGGTAGTCAGATAGGAAGCTCTTGGCAACATTGAAAATCATGACCTTAGTTTTACTAAGGTTAACTAATAACTGTCTAAGATCACAAAAATTGGACAGGGCATCAATCTGTCTCTGATAGAACAGGGATCCTCAACAGTTCACATCAGAACAAGTCTTGGGGCCAAAGATGCCTGACAAATGACCTACTGTTGAAGGTTTCTGTTATTGGCAAGTAACCAAATTTGCTAGGCACATGGTAGAATCTGATGGGTTCTATCTCAGACCCTTTTGGAAACATGCATCAATGTATATTTTGTTGATGTTTGGTAGTTGCGGGAGGTACTTTCCCTCCTAGACGACCTTTCTTAGATGAGAAGAAGATTCCAGAAGCAAGAGAACAATTGAACAAATGTGGAAATACCCCAGAAGAGAAGTCGGCCTAGAAGAATAAAGAATAATGAAGTGACACCATCCCAGAGGAGAAGTCAACCCAGTAAGGAGGACAAGAAGACTATGAATACAAGGTGCCTTGGCTCATTTGATACACTTATTCACACTCTCTCATCCACAGAAATGGAAGGCACAAGTCTGAGGAAGGTGATGCAGCAACTGCAGAAGCATAAGTTTCTTATTGTCCAGTCTTTGTGGTAACTCTCTCTTGTGCACTACTCTTAGTAGAGGTGCACTACACTTGTATGGTGCTGCTATTGCAGCTGGGGTGGTATTTCTAGTTGTATCTTTAGCTAGCCATTGTGCTAGGGTTTATCTGTTGGTTCATGGTTGGACTTGTTTGGATGAAATTTGTTGAAATTAATGCAGCTACAAGAGCCATTCTCCAAAGGATGGAAAAGACCCTAGCTATGGACTAGGGCCCCCAACACACTCCTAGGGTTTCTTGGTATGAGATTAAGCAGTGAGAGCCATGGCAAAAGACCCTAGTGAGGGCCCCCAGTATATGACTGGGGTCCTTGTTCTTGGACCAAGCAGTAAGTCCCTAGATGTGTCTAGCGCCCCTGGATGTGTTCCAGGGAATCCTTGCCCGGTGCTTGGATTGATCCTTGGATATGTTCCTTGTGTTGGGTATGTGTTATATTCTTTGCATGTGTGTGTGTGGGCGCGTCAGATATGACAACTGCGTCTGATGATCCCTTGTACTAGTGCTCTGTCTGTGCCGTGTGCGTCGGGCGCTTTCCTAGGGGGGTCCCAGGGGGGGCAGGTTTTTGCTATTTTTAGCGGTTTTGTAAATTAATCCCGGATTAAGGGATTAGGGTTTTGGTATCTACGGAATACCTAAAAACATTGTATATATATTGTATAGTGAATGGTGAAATTCGATATAATGAATATAAGAAAGCTTTTCCCAGTTGAGGGTTTCCGGTATAAATCTCTGTGTACTATGTGAATGAGCCATTGATTAAATTCTGTTTTGCTTAAGAATCTAGATGCATTGCTTTACTTCACAGGTTTAAAACTTACACCTTGGTGGTTGATATAAGTCCCTAGATGTGTTCTAGGGAATCCTTGCCCGGTGCTTGGATTGATCCTTGGATATGTTCCTTGGTGGTTGATATAAGTCCCTAGATGTGTCTAGGGCCCTTAGATGTGTTCCAGGAAATCCTTGCCCGGTGCTTGGATTGATCCTTGAATATGTTCCTTGGTGGTTGATGTAAGTCCCTAGATGAGTCTAGGGCCCTTGGATATGTTCCAAGGAACCCTTGCTTAATGCATGGATTGATCCTTGGTCTTGTACCTTGGTGGATAAGACCCTAGATGTGTTCTAGGAACCCCAGATGTGTTCTGGGGCAACCTGGTCTTTGACCAGGTAGATCTTGGTGAAATACCAAGATGTGTTGATGTGTGATATTCTCTCCTCTCTCTCCTTGCTGCGGCTATCTCAGTGACTACTCTTCTTTGTTGGTGCGGCCTCTCTTTTGGTTATCAGTTTCAGATCTAAGATTTTGATTGGTCTTTGTGTTGGCTGGAAGCTTCTTCTTAGTGTCTGCTGATGTATGATTGCTGGATCTGTTATTCTGAGCTGTGAGGCCCCCTCTTTTGTGCTGCCGGACCTGTCAACTGAGCAGAGGTGCCACTTCTTGTGTTGTCGGACCTGTCATCTGTGTAGAGGTGCCGTTCTTTGGCTGCTGGATATGCTCTCAAGGGCCACAGACCTGAGTACAGGTGCCTCAGCCTCCTTTCTGGGCTGGCGTCTTGCTGTGTGAAGGCTGCAGACTCTCCTCCTGGAAGCCACGTGTTAAGCCGAGGTCCCTATGGGGTTTTATACTTGCTGTCCAGTTTTCCTGTGTGGAGGGTTTGCCATTTTTCTGAGTGGAGGGTTTACTTGTGGAGTATTTATTCAGTACTGTTTCAGTCTTGCTATTTTCTTTGTGGTGTTCTTGCTGTAAACATCTTTCGTGGGGTCTCTACTTTGGAAAAACTGTTCCACAAACTATTGACAGAGATCAAACCCTAGAGGTTTGATCCATGAACCTAAACTATTTCTGAGCATATTTTCAGAGGCTTACATCCACACATGTGACAGATACATCTATCATTGATCAGGAGGTAAGCTATAAGTTTATTTTTGTACTCAGAATTCTTGTTTGTATTAAGATCTGTTTCTATCTCTACTCACATATGCTGATCTAGTAAACAGAAATTTTTTAAAAGGCAATTTGTTTTACATTTTTTTTCCCTAAATCTAACATGGTATTAGAGCTTAGGGTGTGAAAAGAGCTCAAGAGTTGCAGACTTGAGCCTGCGTAGATCCACTTCTTAGGGTTTGCAGATCAACAGTCATTGAAACACAAACACAAGCTGCTCTGTTCTCCTTGACTTTCTGTCTATTTTTGAGCAGAGAGAGAGTACTTGTATGATGACCCTTTTAAGAGTACTTAGTTTCAGATTTTGAATTTGCTTTCTGAAGGATGTTTCTTATTCTTTTTATTTTAATTTGCTACTTGGCCCAACTTTTCATATATTCAACTCCCTGTGCTTAGTGGTGGACACTTTGGAGTCTAGTTCTGCTGGAAGTAACTTGGAAAGACAACTTTTCAGTAGATGTGGGAGCAACTTAAATCTTGGTAAATTCACACTGGCTATTAAATCCGAATAAAATGTATCAAGTATGTTTCTGCAAATGACTTAAAAGTATTCACGATTAGATTCTGCAGCAATGTAAGAATGGGTTCAAGTTTTGTACAATTTATTTCATCTTAACCTGATGAGTTTCCTAAACTGAGTGCAACCTGAGAGTTAAAGGACATCAGACTAATCTTTAATATTGGAGATATGGGCTCTGACTCAGTTCACTTCACTGTTTTTGATGTACACATGCAAATCACCTAGCACCAAAATGTCTTAGCAACTACTTTGACTATTTATATTGTCCTCTTTGTTGAACCTGTTGTGGATAATGCATTGATGCACAAGTGTCAGAGAGGTCTGCTATTTTTTTGACAAGCACCCCTTATGTAGTGGAATCTTAGGTAAGAAGTTGAAGTTTATGAATCTACAGTAGATGGACATCTGATAAGGTGCAACCATCCTTACAGCTAGTAGTATACCGATAAATCTTTTTATGACATGGAAGCTCTATAGCTACAATACCCTTTGACTGCTTTTGTTTGGAATAGGTTTGACGAGAGACTTCAAGGACAAAGTCACCAAGTTGGTCTGTCCATATGCATCTCAAATTTAATTTATTTTCAAAATAATAACGACATCACTGAAAGCCTCATACAGAATAGGCCCTTCCTCTCAAGGGTTGGATCAAGATCAATTCTGAGGTGCCTCTAAGGGTAATCATTGCAATGCAAGGGCTGGGGGAGTTTGAAGACTTTTGTTGATGACTTTTTATGGCTTAATGATGGGCTGCCATATTCACCTTGCAGATTTTATAACAGCCCTATCCACCAATGGATAGAGCAAGCATGTAGTGGCACATGTTCTCCTTATGATCATGATTACCATTTACATGACTTTAATTTTTTTCACTTTATGATTGTTGCCCTCCCTCACTTTCATTAAATAAAGGAAGGAGAAGTCTTTTCATAATTCATATTGAACACATGCTTGTGTTAAGAGAGGTAGAGCGAACTTGTCTCTTTCATTATATTTTACCTTCTTTTGAGCGGTAGGGTTCATGAGACGATTCAAGAAGAAGAGATGGGCTTTGTGGCATATGGTTACCCCAGTACTATTTGCATTGTTTGATGTGGAGGGGATAGTGAAAGACTATCTTATTTGTTCTCTTGTACACTTGTGGGATGCAAGTTTGGGTACCAAAGTAAACCTATTTGGATTTTTGGTGAAGTGACCAATGCTAGTTGGGAGAGATTTTTTGTTAGGAGAATCTGGAGGCTAGGGTTCTTTATTTTTGGTGGATCCTTGGTTATCTGTTGCAGATTCCTTGAGATCGTGTTCAAGTTTCCTCTATCAAATCCATTGGCACTCAAATAGGGATTCTCAGTGTTTTTTCAAGATGAACGTACATGGGCACACTTACATTACATTGCGTAGCCACAAATACCCATACGCATTTTATCCTACTTGGGCTCTCTCATGACAACTTCGACATAACTTGCTGCGAGAATTTATTGGTTACATTACAGATATCTGTTGCCTCCAAAAGATCCAATTTGATCAGTTTGAAAATTAGTAACTCTGATCAGGAATCGAACCCCTATGAAAAGGGGTCAAGCATAGACAAGAAACTAGTAGGACAGTCACTTGAACTAACAGATACTGCATCCACAAAAGATGCCCCAGATAACTACAACTGGTAGTAGGCTACAAAGTACAAGTGTGTCTTCAGCCCAAGCAAGTTCAAGCTTTTCATATTAAACTTGGTACCGACACCAAGTACATCTTGAAGAGATACGACACCAGTCAAAGGATCTTATAGGTTCAGAGGGAGCCAATTTGCACATGCAGGGAGGTAGACATATTATACGACTTAGAGGGAGCAGTCCATGTATGTGAGTTAGGCCATGACATGCAGCAGATGGCAGTATTGAGGTTAGATTTGTGACTCGTGACTTCTCTTAGAAAGAATAAATTGACTATGACGAGATCCTTGCTCCGATTGCCAGATTACTTCCATCATGATCATTATCTCTCTTGCCGCAGTTTTTTTTTTTTTTGGTTGGAAACTTCACCAGATAAATGTTAAGACTGATTTTCTTAACGATGAAGTTGAGCAAGAGGTTATATTGAACAACCTGAGGGGTTCGTAATCCATGGGAAAGAATCCCATGAATTGAAGTAAGCTCCAAGAGCTTGGTATGGAAGAATTGACAGTTTCTCTACAGAGTCTTGGGTTCACCAAGAGTATTGCAGATCCAAATCTTTATATAAAGATTGTACAGAATCATCCTGTTATCTTAGGATGATTTGTTCCTTACAGGAAATGAAAATTTGATAGCTCAGACTGAGAGGGAGCTTTCAATAGAATTTGAAATGAAAGACTTGGGTCTTTTGCATTATTTTTTGAGCTTAGAGGTGTGGCAGAAACCAAGTGAGATCCTTCTCTCCCAAGAGAAAGTATGCAGTTGATATGCTCCACAGACTTGGCATGTTGGACTGTGAGTCCATATCCACACCGATGATTTCTAACTTGAAGAAGTTACAAGACCAAGCTACAGGTTCAGATCCAAAAGACCTCACCATATATCGGTAGATCATTGGGTCCTGGATGTATGTTATACATACCAGACCGGATATTTATCATGCAATGAATGCCCTCAACCAGTTCATGTGTGAACCGAAGCATATTCATATGGTTGTTGTTAACCATATTTTGAGATATGTTCGAGGGACTATAGCCTATGGGCTTAGATACACTGACAATGGAGGTGTAATGCTTCATGAATATACAGATTCAGATTGGATGGGCAGTACAGTGGACCGAAAGAATACTTCCGGATATTGTTTCAGTTTGGGTTCAGCTATGATCTCCTGGTCTAGCAGGAAACAAGGCTCCATAGCTTAGAGCACTGCAGAAGCAGAATACATTGTTGCAAGTGCTGCTAGCAGAGAAGCAGTGTGGCTCAGAAAGCTACTTTCAGACTTGTTCAATGTTGAGCTGGAACCCACAGTCATCCACTGTGATAACCAGAGTTGTATAAAGCTCTCCAAGAATACGGTGTTTCATGACAGATTGCAACACATTGAGTTGAAATATCACTATGTTCGGGACATAGTTCAGAAGAACATTCTCAGTATTTAGTGTGTTCCGACGATGGGACAAACAACATATATTTTTGACCAAGCCTCTGTCGTTGACAAAGTTTATGTACTTTCGAGACAAGCTTGGTGTTACTGAGAATGCCTCTCTTACTGAGAGGGAGTGTTGAAATTATTGCAGCTGCAAGAGCCATTCTCCAGAGGATGGAAAATACCCTAGCTATGGACTAGGGCCCCCAACAGACTCCTGGGGCTTCTTGGTATGAGACCAAGTAGTCAGAGACATGGCAAAAGACCCTAGTGAGGGCCCCCAGTATATGACTGGGGTTCTTGGTCTTGGACCAAGCAGTAAGTCCCTGGATGTGTCTAGGGACCCTGGATCTGTTCCAGGGAATCCTTGCCCAGTGCTTGGATTGATCCTTGGTGGTTGATATAAGTCCCTAGATTTGTCTAGGGCCCCTGGATGTGTTCCAGGGAATCCTTGCCCGATGCTTGGATTGATCCTTGGATATGTTCCTTGGTGGTTGATATAAGTCCCTAGATGTGTCTAGGGCCCCTGGATGTGTTCCAGGGAATCCTTGCCTGGTGCTTGGATTGATCCTTGGATATGTTCCTTGGTGGTTGATATAAGTCCCTAGATGTGTCTAAGGCCCCTAGATGTGTTCCAGAGAATCCTTGCCCGATTCTTGGATTGATCCTTGGATATGTCCCTTGGTGGTTGATGTAAGTCCCTAGATGAGTCTAGGGCCCCTAGATGTGTTCCAGGGAACCCTTTCTTAATGCATGGGTTGATCCTTGGTCTTCTACCTTAGTGGATAAGACCCTAGATGTGTTCTAGGGCCCCCAGATGTGTTCTAGGGCAACCTGGTCTTTGACTAGGTAGATCTTGGTGAAATACCAAGATGTGTTGATGTGTGATACTCTCTCCTCTCTCTCCTTGCTGCGGCTACCTCAGTGACTACTCTCCTTTGTTGGTGCGACCTCTCTTTTGGTTATCAGTTTTAGATCTGAGATTTTGATTGGTCTTTGTGATGGCTGGAAGCTTCTTCTTAGTGTCTGCTGATGTATGATTGCCGGATCTGTTCTTTTGAGCTGTGAGGCCCCCTCTTTTGTGTTGTCGGACCTGTCAACTGAGCAGAGGTGCCACTTCTTGTGCTGCCAGACCTATCATCTGTGCAGAGGTGCCACTTCTTGTGCTGCCAGACCTATCATCTGTGTAGAGGTGTCGTTCTTTGGCTGTCGGATCTGCTCTCAAGGGTCATGGACCTGAGTACAGGTGCCACAACCTCCTTTATGGGTTGACATCTTGCTGTGTGAAGGCTGCAGACTCTACTCCTGGCAACCACGTGTGAAGCTGAGGTCCCTATGGGGTTTTATACTTGCTGTCCAATTTTCCTGTGTGGAGGGTTTGCCATTTTTTTGAGTGGAGGGTTTACTTAGTACCATTTCAGTCTTGCTATTTTCTTTTCGGTGTTCTTGCTGTAAACAACATCTTTTGTGGGGTCTCTACTTTGGCAAAACTGTTCCACAGTCTACATTGACAGAGATCAAACCCTAGAGGTTTGATCCATGAACCTAAACTATTTCTAAGCATATTTTCAGAGGCTCACATCCACACATGTGACAGGTACATCTATCATTGTTCAGGAGGTAAGCTATAAGTTTATTTTTGTACTCAAAATTCTTGTTTGTATTAAGCTCTGTTTATATCTCTACTCACATATGCTGATCTAGTAAACATAAAAATTTTAAAAGGCATTTTGTTTTACATTTTTTTTCCAAATCTAACAAAATCTCTCTAAGAAAGGTTGGCAGGGTTTTTCCCCCGTTTGGTGTTTTCCCAAGATAAATTCTTGTGTCTTCTTGTGCTTGTTATTGTTGCTCTTATTTTCAGTACATGATATAAATGCTAATGTGAAAGAAGATCTAAATATAATGGTAAACCTAATTGCTTTGTAAAAGTGAATAAAATCTAACATGGGATCAGAGTTGGTTACGTTCAGAACAGTCTAACCATTGAAAGGAAGATCGTTTGTAGCAATACGTTACTATTGCAACGTAATATCTTTGTCAAGCTTGTTGAGCACTAGTTCCAAGGAGTTGGGACTAATTTCACCACAGAACAGTTCGCCCTACCCTAGCGCACCCCCTGCAACACTCTGGTTGTTGTTCTGTGAAGTTCAAAAATTTAAAATTTATCAGATCTAGGGTTTCTACCGTAAAAAATGTCAACCAATATGAAAATTGAGGATAGATTGGATAGAGCAGATAACTTCAGATACTTGAAGCATAGTGTACTCATTCTAGAAGAGAGTGAGTTATTGGATCATGTCAAGCAGGTACTTCTAGAACTAGAAGAAGATGAAGCCGAAGTAAAGTTCAAGAAGAATGAAGTCAAGGCTAAGAGGATCTTGATAGACTCGATTAAGGATCTTCTGATACCAAATGTATCAGAACTGAAGACACCGAAAGAAATGTTTGATGCCCTAACCAGACTTTATGAAAGCAAGAACACCAACCGGAAGCTTACTCTAAGGCATCAACTCAGAAACGTGACTATGAACAAGTTAGAACCAATCTCCAACTATTTCATGAGAATCTCGCAGATCAAGGACCAGTTAGCAGCTATTGGAGACTCAGTGGATGACGCTAAACTTGTGACTACTACACTCAATGGATTCCCTTCCTCTTGGGACCCATTTGTTCAAGGGCTTTGCACAAGAAACAAGTTACCCAAATTTTACAAGTTATTGTCAGATTGTACCCAAGAAGAATCCAGGCTAATATCCAAATCTCAGAAGACAAATGATGATGAAAACCAAGCTCTTGCTGCTCATGTGAAGAAACGTAAAGAGAGAAGAGAAGTCAGTCTGAAGAAAGCTAAAAGATCACGTTATAAGAAGGATGCATCAAAAGTCAGATGCTACAGTTGCCAGAAGTTGGGACATTATGCCTTTCAATGTCCTCATAAGAATGAAAAGGAAAGCATCATACACATGTAGCAGATAAGAAGACAAAGGAGTCAAAGGATGCATATGTCTTTTAGATAGAGGTGCTTCCAAACACATGATCGGGAAGTAGAGGACAACTCAAATGGGACAACAACAACTAGACTCCACATTTTCATATCAGGTTTGATATTTCATATTGCTATAGCTTAAGTAAGTGTTGTAACTAGAATAACAGTCTTTAGAGTTCCATTACTATCAAATGTTTAGTAACACTTGAATGTTGTTGATACTATAATTATTAAGTAAATACTCAATTGTTTAGTATTAATGATGCACTTGTTTGCAAGATGAAATTGATCTCCTCTAGGAGATGCTCTTGGTTGTTGTTACTCTTGTTCTGGGTAGGTCATAGGTGATAGCTCTGAGAGGGAGCTATAACAATGGTTGTAGGAGGCAACAAATTACATGGTCTCTAGCTAAAACATGGAGCGGACTATCCAGACATAGAGCTGTGTGTTAAATTATGAGCTTGATTTCTTATGCGGATTATTTCTTTTATTTTCTTCAACACTTTGATTCCAGCTTAATACACTTCAACAATACCAAATCATAATCGAATAGCAATAACTATGTAGATGAGTAAGCATGCACATCAACAACACATATACCTTGGGGAAACCCTGTACAGGGAGAAAACCCCAACAAACGATATTCCTTTATTGCATTAATAATGTAAGATCACTTACAAATATCCAGCATGAATGTTCTTCTCTTAAAGAGTTTGCCAAGATGACTCTGACCTGACAAAGACCTAAAAGACCTTGCTGAAATACACCTTTGATATGCTGCCTCTATTGTTGATACAGAACACTGATATGCTGCTTTCGTATGTTGCCTCTTTATCACTGATGTGTGCCTCTATTGCTTCACCCTTAACCTGCATATCAAAACTATGTTGAAGAGAGGGGTCGACCTCTGCTTATATAGGCTGAAGAGGAGAAGAGGAGAGGCTCGAAATAGTAACTTGTTTGCATGCTTTAATCATAACTCAGCTTCATACTTTAGTTCGAACTTCGAACTAGACTTGAGACTGGTATACTTTGTTGGCATGTTTTACGGGAAGAGTGTGCTTGTAATTGATGGCAAGAACGACAGTGACGATGGCAAACAGGAAAAGCATAAGCTTAGGAGGAGGAGCGAACAGTATGCAGAGATCAAAGCAACTCAGGAGGAGGATCGTGATCGTCGGATCTACAAGACAGATCAACGACATGGATGAATTGCGGAGAGTGAAAGTAGAATTAAACAACTCACTAGTTTTAATCCCTCAATTGGTCTAGATCGTCAGATCTCATAAACCCAAATATCGACGATTGTGGTTGATCTAACAAACGATCAGATTAAGTCGTGATCGTCAGATGCGCAACTGCCAAATCAACGGCAGGGATAGATAGCGGAGATCGAAAGGAGAATTAAAGATCGTGCTATTTCCAATCCTGCAATTAGTCAAGACCGTCAGATCTTATAGCTTCAAAGATCGACGATTGTGGTTGACTCACCAACAAACTGTGGAGCTTGGGTGACGAATTAAATCATGCACAAGTTGTTGTTCCGCAATCATCCTTGATCGTGGATCTGCTTCGAGAGTCTTCACGACCGTTGGATCACTTTAAGTGGAAGGATAGGATAAGCTGGGCCAAACGGTTGAGAATTCTATTATCGGAATACCTATCAGTCGTCAGATCAAATTAAGTGGGAGGATAGGATAAGCGCGCTAAAAGATCCGAGATATTAACTATGCGAATTTTCGTCAGCCATCAGATCTTTCTAAAGTGGAAGGATAGTATAATCAATGTTGGAGGGTCGTTGGATCTAAACCAAGGCAAAGTTGCATCGCATACAAATCGAGCCGTCGATCTAAGATCATGATCAACGAACAACATTAGTTTCGGGTCTAAAGATGTGAGGAGGTTAAGCTCCGGAGAAATCACTTCGAGAGTTTTAGTTTGAGATTTGAAATCTTCGAAGTCTGGAGAGATGGAGAGCCGAAATACATTCTCGACCGTCGGATTGTCTGAAGTAAATCTCAGTCGTCAGATCGTCCGAAGAAGACCTCAAGAGTTGGATCATCCGAAGTGCATCTGGGCCGTCTGATCCAAAGTGTTAGTTTGAGATTTGAAATCTTCGAAGTCCGGAGAGCCGAAATACATTCTTGACCGTCGTATCGTCCAAAGTAAATCTTAGTCGTCAGATCGTTCGAAGAAGACCTCAAGCGTTGGATTGTCCGAAGTGAATCTGGGTCGTTTGATCCAGAGCGTCAGTTTGAGATTTGAAATCTCCGAAGTCCGGAGAGCCGGAGAGCTAAAAGACATTCTCGACCGTCAGATCGTCCAAAGTATATCTCAGTTGTCAGATCGTCCGAAGAAGACCTCAAGCGTTGGATCGTCCGAAGTGAATCTGGGTCATCTGATCCAGAGCGTAAGTTTGAGATTTGAGATTTCAGAAGTCCGGAGACCTGAAGGAGATCTTGACTGTTGATCAAGAAATTGGACGCAAAACCGTTGATTTGGTTGAAAGGTCAAAATTCCGAAGTGGAGGCAAAGCCGTCGATTGAGAAGGACAGGTGTCCATGGATCATCGATTCCGAAAGATTGGCATACGGAAGAAAGAAGGGTTTGAGATTTGAAACTCTCGAAGCATGGATCACAAAATAAATCACAGCCTTTGATTTAGGGAGGTTGGATCTGATCCGCAGATCGTGAAAGATCAAATCTGAACCATCCGTTCAAGAGCATCGTCAAGATCATGAGATCGACGCTCCCGTCGCATTGCGGGGTCAGAACATGCTCGGATTTTAATTTTTCGTGAGCCGCAATCAAAACCATAGTATCGCCAAAGGCATACGTGGAGCTCTGTAGTGAATTGCGGGGCGAAAAACGGGTTTCCCTCAAACCACCTATGGATGCGCTCGCAATTGCGTGGTCACGTGAAGTTCATAGCCCTAGGTCATATCGAAAAAAAAGGGAGCTAGCACTCGCTAGACCAAGATCGTGAAGCGCCTTTTGAATAGGCATATGGTCACCGTCGGTGGTCACGTGAAGGAAGGGACTTAGAAGCCAAAGAAGCCATGATTGACTGGCTGTAACTGACAGAGAAGACGAAGAGTTGCGACTGCTAGAGAAGCCAAAGAATCTTTGGATAACGGCCACTGATGATGAATAGAGACAACATAACTGCCAGGGAAGACGAAGAATTTGTATGATGATCAGGCAAAGGACTTGATGTGAGAAAGATATGCAGAACATAGAGTAGAGAGTTTTTTTTTTTCGAATGTTATGCATGTGGGCAGGAAGAGGCGCTGGGTATAGAATGCAGAGGCAGCACAGAGCATGAAAGGATGACGAGAAGTTGAACAGGGTGTGCGCAAGAAGATGCGAGCAACAACAAGACACTGATGCATCAGAGCAGAGCAGTGTAGCAGAACAGTGATGAGACTGGTAAGCCATTGATAAATATTGTATCACTGTAATAAATTTTAGAAAGCAAAGATTTATATCTAAGGGTGGTAGGGTGGTGCTAGGGAGGACTGTTGTCCTCAGAGTTTCAAGTGGGTGCTTGAACACAGGGAGTTGTAGCTTCCATCTGGTTGCAGCTAGAAAAACCAGGGTGGTAGGGTGGTGCAAGGGAGAACCATTGTTCTCTGTTATACAGGTTGGTGCCTGTGTGACTGGAAGTTGGTGCTAGAGAAACTAGAGAGTTGGTGCTCTCAACAAGTTGCAGCTTGTAAAACAGAGGTGGCAGCCTCACATTGAGTTGGTGCTCAAAGATAGATGATGTATAGAACATAAAAAGACTGCCTATCATTCGAAGAAGAAGAGGTTTTCTCCCTTTATGGGTTTCCTCATGAATATCTATCTCTGTGTATATCATGTGTGATTGATATTTATTATTTCTGCTGTTCATGACTTGCATAATATTGATGATCACTTGGAGAACATTAATAATATTTCAATAGGCATAAAATTGTTTAAGCACAGTAACAACTGATTCACCCCCCTGCTCTCAGTTGACTTAGTATTTTCAACATACTTTAGTTCGTAAATAGAACTAGACTTGAGACTTCAGTTACAACTCAGCATTACACTTTAGTTCGAAAATAGAACTAGACTTGAGACTTCAGTTACAACTCAGCATTACACTTTAGTTCGAAAATAGAACTAGACTTGAGACTTCAGTTACAAATCAGCATTACACTTTAGTTTGAAAATAGAACTAGACTTGAGACTTCAATTACAACTCGACTCTTGACTAGGCAATTCGAAATTCTCTTCATGGTGGATAATGTTACACGTGCCAATGCACTAGATCAATACATTTATATCATTTGCAATATTAGGAATATCATTTGTTTCTAGTTCATAGGAATTTTATATTCAACCTAGCTTTTGCTAGATGCCTTGACTTTTGCTCATGGCTCACAAGGTTTGACTAGGCTCACAGAGGTTGTATGTTCCCCCTGACTTTTGCACTAGTCTGTCTATGCTCACAGAGGTTGTATGTTCCCCATGACTTTTGCACTAGACTATCTATGCTCCCCTGGCTTTTTCATTAGACTCACATAGCATCTCGTTCATCTTGACTTTTGGTTTGACTCACAGAGGTTGTACGTTCCCCCTGGCTTTTTTCAATACCTCACAAGATTGGTTGATTTTACAAATCTCCCTGGCTAGCCTCAGGGTGGGCCATATGGCCTCTCATTGGAGAATGACCGTCGATGCTGCCAAATTTAACACTGTGTACATGACCATACACATCTATGTAATGAAGGAGAAGAGGACAGAGTCAGAACCTTCTGGCAAGAAGGGTACCTCTACGGATACAGAGTATCTCATATGGAGATTGATTGTAAGGAGCAAAAGGCTTCGAAGATGACCGTACAGATCCCTCTAGTTCAGTTGATCACTCTTTAGATCATCAGGAAGAGTCAGTAGAGCCAGAAGGGCCTACCCATGATCATTGCAATGACTAGAAAGAGACCAACATGGTCCCATGATACTTTGCAGGATGCAAAGGGGAGTACAAATATATGGCATTGATGAGCCATATCATGAGGAGGAGCAGATGGCTCCACAAGTGGTAAGACAGGTGGCCTCACCAAGTGTTGGGTATGTGTTATATTCTTTGCATGTGTGTGTGTGTGGGTGCGTCAGATATGACAACTGCGTCTGATTTGTAAATTAATCCCGGATTAAGGGATTAGGGTTTTGGTATCTACGGAATACCTAAAAACATTGTATATATTGTATGGCGAATGGTGAAATTCGATATAATGAAAATAAGAAAGGTTTTCCCGGTTGAGGGTTTCTGGTATAAAATCTCTATGTACTCTGTGTATGAGCCATTGATTAATTTCTGTATTGCTTAAGAATCTATATGCATTGCTTTACTTCGCAAGTTTAAAACTTACATGTGGTATCAAAGCTCGTTTTTGGCTTCAGAGGGACGCCTTTGTTGCTAAGGGTTTGGCTCGGTCTTGATAGATCAAGTTTATCTTGGGTTTGTGATAAACCTGGGTTTAGTGGGAGCTTTTGCAGTGGAGATTCGAGTAAAGAAAGAGGAATGGCAAGCTCATCTAGAATCGAGATAGATAAGTTCAACGGTAAAAACTTTGAGCTATGGAAGCTCAAGATGGAGGACCTTCTTGTAGACAAAGAACAATGGATCGCTGTGGATCTTGGTACACAGCCTACTGGTACACCATCTACAAGCACACAGGCTACTGGTACACAACCTACCAGTACACCAATTACTGGTATGTCGAAGGAAGATTGGGACAAGTTGGACAGAAGAGCAAGGAGTACTATTCGACTCTGCCTAGCAGATTCGGTGTTGTTGAATGTCTCGGGAGAATCTACAGCCAAGGAACTATGGGATAAGTTAGGGAATTTGTATCAATCAAAGTCCTTGGTAAACAAGTTGTTTCTTCGAAAGAAGCTGTATCATCTTAGGATGGAAGATGGAGATTCTGTGACAGAACATCTAAATGCCTTTAATACTCTGGTAAGTCAACTTGGATCTGTTAATATTACGATTGCAGAAGAAGATAAGTGTATTACTTTGTTATGTTCTTTGCCAGACTCTTGGGATTATCTGGTTGTAGCAATAGGTAGTACCACTCAATCTACATTGAAGTATGAGGATGTAGTTGCATCCTTGTTATCTGAAGAGATGAGGCGAAAAAGCATGGATGGTCACAACACAGATGCTTTATTTGTAAGAGGGCGTACCCAAGACAGGGACCTTGGTAAGCCTTCGGGATGGAGATCTAAATCTACAGGTAGATCTAAGTCTCCAGGAAAATCTTTGAGGAAATGCTGGAAGTGTGGTAAAACAGGGCATTATAAGAAAGATTGCAAGTCTAAGAAGGTTGAAAAACCAAAGGGATCTGATAGTACCTCTTCCATGGAGGTGAAAGCCTCCACTGAAGAAGGAGGTGATGTTTACCTAGCATCTACAAGTACACATGCAGACCATGGTGTATGGTTGATCGACTCAGGTGCATCATACCATATGACTCCTCATAGGGAGTGGTTCTCTGAATATGAAAAATATGATGGCGGTGATGTATTCCTAGGAGATGACTCGACATCAAAAATCTTGGGACGTGGAAGGGTTAAGTTGCTGCTAAATGATGGAAGGATTAGAACTCTTCCTGGGGTTCTACACATTCCAAAATTAGCCAGGAGCCTAATATTTGTAAGCAAGTTGAGTGATGCAGGAGTGAAAACTGTATTTGAAAAGAACACTTGCAAGATGGTACGAGGAGCAATGGTGTTGATGAGGGGAGTTCGTTGTGGAACTCTGTACAAGTTGTTGGGAAGAACTTATACTAATGGGTGTAACAGTTCTGTTGTCCTTGAGTAGAAAAAT
>JASDQU010374126.1:63869-74983 GCA_032191745.1 Picea mariana | reverse complement strand
TGTTCCTCCTGGTCCCCTTCCTCTAACCATGCAGGGGCCTCATCCAAGAGAGGCACCTCAATCTCCACCCTCCATTAGCATGCAAGTGTATGGAAACAATTAGCATTTGTATTGGGAAGGGCATACATACCTTGCTTGAAAGTTGTGGATGAAAATTTCAAAGATCCAACCGGTTGAAGTTTGAGCTTGCTCCACCACAAAAATCTTCAAAGATTGTGGATGAATCCCTTGCCTTGCCTTTGCACACCTCAAAAACACTTGATAGCCTCCACAAACTCCTTCCTTTGNTGCTCCACACAATGAGAAAACAAAATGACAAAAAAAAAACCCAAATCGGGTCTTTAACCCGCGGCCCGCGCGACCCAGCCGTTTTTTACCCAAAAAACGCGTTTTTTTCCGCTTTTTTGCCGCTTTTTTCAAAAAAGCGCGCTTTTTTCAAAGTCTTAAAAAGCACGCGTTTTTTTTTAGTAAAAAGCAGCGCCTTGAAAAACATGCGCTTTATCCGCTTTTTGCCGTTTAAACGGCGATTTCTTCTTCTAGGGCTGGTACAACATCATCAGCATCACGAGGCTGAGACAACAACATCATCAGCACGAGGCTGAGACAACAACATCATCAGCGTATGGCAACAGAATGAGGCAGGTGCAAGTTGCAACAACAACATTTTGTGGTACTCTGTCATACCGTCCTTACCGGACCTTCGGGATCTGCCTAGGAATCATAAGATTCCCTAGGATATAAAATCCTAACAAGCTACCATGTGGTACTCTGATAGACTGTCCTTACCGGACCTTTGGGATCTGCCCAGAAATCATAAGATTCCCTAGGATATAAAATCCTAATGGAGCTACCACTACTGACCACAACTGACATATACATGCACATGTACTTTGACAGACCGTCTTTATCGGACCTTCGGGATCTACCCAGGGATGATCAATCCCCTAGGATATGAAATCCTAATGGAGCTACCCGTTGTTGGTCAAGATACTATAGTATCATCAACGCTACTCCCCCTTTCGAGGGAGGTCCTTTCGGACAACACCAAGCTTGTCTTGAAAGTACTCAAAGTTCACACGAGACAGAGGCTTGGTCAACACATCTGCAACCTGCTCATATGTGCCAACATATTGGAGCTTTATAGCTCCCCTCTGCACCATATCACGAATGTAGTGATATCGGATCTCTATGTGCTTTGACTTATCATGGAACACTGGGTTCTCTGTCATCTTTACACAACTCTGGTTATCACATAGAATCACGGTGGCTTCCATCTCCAGATCGAATAGACCTGTCAACAACTTCCGAAGCCATTTGGCTTCACAACTGGCGGAACATGCTGCAATGTATTCCACTTCTGTTGTGCTGAGAGCAATACTGGATTACTTTTTGCTTTGCCATGAAGTCATGGTTGATCCCAGACTGAAACATCCTGAAGTGCTCTTTCTATTAGAAGCACTTCCAGCCCAATCTGAATCTGTATAACCATGCAGTCTGAAGTCATGATCTCTAGTATAACATAGACCATAATCCAACGTACCCTTAAGGTATCTCATCACATGCTTTGCAGCGACAAGGTGAACACGTATGGGCTCTACCAGATATTGACTCAAGGTGTTCACAACAAAGCATATATCTGGCCTGGTATTCGTCGGATACATCAACGAACCAATAATTTGTCTGTACAGAGTAACATCAACCAACTCTGACGAAGTATCAACCAGGAGCTTCAAATTTGTTTCCATGGGTGTGTTCATGGATGTACATTCCAACATGTCAAATCTCTTCAGTATTTCAACTGCATACTTCCCTTGGTTAAGGAAGATCTTCTCTGGGCCTTGCCAAACTTCAAGACCTAAGAAATAATGCATCAGGCCTAGGTCTTTCATCTCAAACTTTGCAGTGAGCTTCTTCTTACACTCTGTGATGATCTTTGCTTCTCCTGTTAAGAATAAGTCATCCACATACAGTAGCAGTATAACTGGCTCATCATTCATAACCTTGAAGTAAAGGTTAGAATCAACTTTATTCTTGGTAAAGCCCAAACTCGTCAGGAAACTATCAATTCTGCCATACCAAGCTCTAGGGGCTTGCTTCAGCCCATACAGAGCTTTCTTCAACCTGGAGACATGAGTCTTTCTATCTTCAACTTCAAACCCTTGTGGTTGTTCTATATACACTTCTTCTTCTATAACACCATTTAAGAAGGTTGTTTTCACATCCATCTGGTGTAACATCCACTTCATTTTGGCTGCAAGAGCTATGATGGTTCTAATAGAAGTGTATCTGGCTACAGAAGCAAAACTCTCTTCATAATCAATGCCTTCCTTTTGAGAAAAACTACGAGCCATAAATCTTTCTTTGTGTTTTTCAATACCTCCGTCTGCTGCATGTTTTATCTTGTATATCTACTTGGAAGATACCACATCTTTGTTCTTTGGTCTGGGAACTACTTCCCATACATCATTCTTGATAATGGACTGGTATTCTTCTGTCATGGCATCCACCCATTCTTTCTTGAATGGTTTCTTCAAAGGAAGTAGGTTCCTTTTCTATGAGATCACACATCAAAGCCATATAGCTGGAGAATGGCTTAGGTTTCTAGCTTTGTCTCATGGTTCCTTCTAGGGCACCATACTTCTCTCCATCTTGAATAAGTTCTCTCGCCCAAGCTGGCTTTCTCTTGTGAGAGATCATCATACGGGGAGGTTCTTGAGATTCTATCATATCATGATCTTTTGGAATCTTATCATCAAGGTTAACTGTAACTTCCTTCACGGGTTCTGCAACTCTGGGAGCTACAGGTTCTTCTTCATATACTTCTTCAAGATGTCATTTCCTTGATCTCTTGAGTGCTGCATCTTCATCAAAGGTTACATCTCTGTTGATCTCAATATGATGGTAACCTGGTATGTAAATTCCCTTCTTTCCTGAGGGATCCAACTTAGTTCTCTTTTCTTTTGGAATGTGTACAAATACTGGACAGCCAAATATTTTGAGATGGCTTACTTTTGGCTTCTTTTCAGTGAACATTTCTTCCGGGGTTTTGATTCCACGTGCACTATGGGATAATCTGTTTTGGACATCAACTGTTGTTCTTGTTGCTTCAGCCCATAAGTGCATTGGAAGATCTAGATCGTGAATCATAGTCTTCACTGCTTCCATAATTGTTCTACTCTTTCTTTCTGTTACACCATTTTGTTGAGGATTATAGGGAGTCGTGAGCTCCCTCTTAATCTCAACATCTCTGCAAAAGCTTCCAAATTCATTTGAGGTGTACTCTCTTCCATTATCTGACCTGAGTATCTTGATTTTTCTTTCAGAGAGGTTTTCTACCAAGGCTTTGAATTCCTTGAACTTTTCGAGTACTTCATCTTTTGACTTCAAGAAATAAACCCAAGTCTTGCGAGAGTAATCATCAATAAATGATACATAGTATACATACCCTCTTAGAGATGTTGATGGCATCAGACCACATACATCTTGAGTGGATGAGTTCCAAGATTCCTTTTGTTTTATTGTTGCTCTTTGGGAAAGGGCTTTTTATGTTCTTTTGTGCACATCCCTTGCATACACCTTCATGATCAACCTTGAATTCTGGTAAACCTGTAACTACCTTGCTTACATATGGTAAGGCTTTGCAGTTGATGTGAGCTAGTCTTCTATGCAAAAGTTCATAAGGATTTTCAGTAGAGTGAGTTAAGGCTACATTTGAGTGACCTTTTAACTTGTACAAACCTCCTTCTTCTATTCCAATAACAACTGCATCTTCTATAGTTTTTCCTTTAGGCCACATAAGAACTTCACCATCTATGAATACAGCCTTGAAACCTTTCTTATCTAGGGCTGAGATAGAAAGTAAGTTCTTTGTCAAACCTGGTACATAGAGTACATCCTTCATTCTCATCGGAGTTCCTGAATCCAGTTTGTAAGTGGATTCTCCCATTCCTTTGATAGGGTACTGATAGTCATCTCCAAGTGAAACTTTTTGGGGGAAGTCCTTTTTTGTAAGGCTATAGAGAATGTCTTTTTGATCTGTCATGTGCTTAGAAGCACCATTGTCTATGAGCCAAGTATCCTCTCCAGGTGTCACAGATCCTGAGAGGGAAGAAAACAATACATAATCTTCAATTTCTTCTTTGGTCAACTTCTTGGGTGGCTCATCATGTTTAGCTGCATGGGCATGATGTCTTTTGTTATTTCTCTTCTTGTATTCTTCCTTTCCGGCAGGACAATTCTTAGCAATGTGTCCCATCTGATCACAATGATAGCATTGATAAGAGGAGAAGTCTTTTTCCTTTCTTTGACCCTTATGGTATTTCTGGAATCTCCTTGGAGGGTGAGATTCTTTATGAAAATGGGTTTCCTTTTGGAAATGAGACCTTTTCTTTCCTCCTTTAGTATGAGCAGCTAGGGCTTGATCTTCATCTCTTAATATTACGGCTTCTCAATTGGCCACTCTTGCTTCTTCTTGAACACATTCTTCCCATAGACTGTCAAATTGGAGTTTCTCTTTTGTTGCATAGATATTTTGGATGAAGGCATCCCAAGGTCTTGTGAGACCATTAAGAGCTGTCATTATGAGTTCATCTTCATCTAAGTTGTCTCCAATTGCTTCTCACTGTTCCTTGAATTGAGAAACCCTAGAGAAATAGTCATGAACTGTTTCTCCTTTCTGCATCTTTGTATTCTTCAGTTGGGTTCTTAGATTCATCTTCCGGTTGATGTTCTTTCCTTCATACATTTTGGTTAGGGCATCAAACATATCCTTTGGAGTATTCTTAAAAGACACTTGAGGTATCAAGTGGTCTTTAATGGAATCTGCAATTATTCTTTTAGCCCTAATCATATCCTTCTTGTACTTCTCTTTGACTGCTTCTTCTTCGGGTTTTGGTACATTTTCTTTTATGAATTTTGCAAGGTCATTCTCTTTAAGAATGAGTCCAATTCTGTACTTCCAGGCACGAAAATTTTCCACACCTTCTAACTTGTTAACAAGTTTGCTGCTTGCAGACATCTTGACCTGGAGCTAGGAAAATGACCAAAAAATGAAGGTGCTCAGAAAATGAATCTGAACTTACCAGGAGATGCGCTGGGCTGAGGCGAGTTGGCTGGAGCTGACTGTTTTAGAAAATTCCAAGTTTTGCCCCTTGAAACTTGACCTGTCACTTTTGGACTGGTACTTCTAGTACTAGTTCTGGTTTTTCGGTACCATCCAAAACTAGGGTTTGACTTTTTGAAGAATCTGGCCACTGAAAAGGTGTGCTCAAGCTACCAAAAGATGCGCTACTGTAGCGCGCACTTCCCTAGATGGTTTTTGGTTAGAAATTCCTCTTCAGTAAAAAGCCCTAATTTCCTTGTACGACAACATTGACGTTTTTAGATACCCAGTGAAAGGTGCTCTATTTAGTCAAGTCCGAAACCTTGTTAACTTTTAATGTTGTTATTAGGTTATTTCCAATTTACTAGAGCATTCAATGCATTTCCAAAACAACAACATAAAGAGGATCACTGAAAGAAACACTAACACTCCCTCTTAGCGAGGAAGGTATTCTCCACTACTCCAAGCTTGTCGATGAAGAAGACGAACTTGCCCTTGACCAAGGGCTTGGTGAAAATGTCTTCCAACTGCTCCTCTATAGGAATATATTGGAGCTGCACTGTTCTCCTCTGCACCCTGTCTTCGATGAAGTTGTATCTAATTTCAATGTGCTTTGGCCTATCGTCAAACACTAGATTCTCCAAGAATTTGATGCAACTCTGGTTATCAAAGCGGATCACAATCATTTCAATCTCTTGAACAAACAATCCTGTGAGTAGCTTGTGAAGCCAGATGGTTTCACAACTAGCTAGACTAGCTGTCGTGTACTCTGCCTCTGCTGAACTCAGTGCTATTGAAGTCTGCTTCTTGTTGAACCAGGAAATGACTGCTGACCCCAAACTGAAGCAACACCCAGAAGTGCTCTTCTAATCTATATCATTGCTTGCACAATTTGAATTAGAGAACCCCTGCAACCTCACACTATCTCCACCAAGGTACTACAATCTATATCCTACTATGCCTTGAATGTATTTGAGCACGTGCTTTGCTGCTACCTAGTGAACCTCTCTCAGCTCCATCATGAACTGGCTCAAGGTGTTAACAACAAAGTAGATGTCTGGTCGAGTTTTGACCAGATACATCAATGAGCCAATCAACTTCCTGTACCCTTTGGAGTCTGCCAACTCTGAAGCTGAAGAATCAATCTTCTTCAAGTTGGTCACCATTGGTGTGGCCATCGATCTGCTCTGCTCCATCCTGAATCTCTTCAGGATCTCTAGAGTGTACTTACCTTGTTCGAGAAAGATCTCACCTGATCACTGCCAAACCTGAAGTCCCAGAAAATAATGCATCGGCCCGATATCCTTCATCTCAAATTCTGATGCTAGCTCTGACTTGCAACTTGCAATCAAAGTCTCAACACTTGTCAGAATGAGATCATCCACATACAACACCAAGATGAGGATCTCATATCCAACCAACATGAATTATAGGTTGGGATTTGCCTCACTCTTGGTGAAGTCCATGCCTTGTAGATAACTATCGATCTTGGAGACCAGGCCCTGGGTGCCTGTTTGAGTCCATACATGGCTTTCTTAAGCCCGCATACATGTGTCTCCCTGTCATGGACCTCAAACCCCTGTGGCTTCTCAATGTAGACCTCTTCCTCAATGATGTCGTTGAGGAAGGGGATCTTCAAATCCATCTGATGGATGCTCCATCCCATCTTAGAAGCTATAGAGATAACTGCTTGAATAGAGGAGTATCTGGCTACAGGAGAAAAAGTCTCCTCGTAGTCTACTCCCTCTCTCTGAGAAAATCCACAAGTCACAAATCTGGCCTTGTACTTCTCCACACTGCCATTTGCTGCATGCTTTACCTTTTAATCCACATGGAAGTCACAACTGACTTCTCCTTTGATCTTGGAACAATCTCCCAGACATCATTCCTCATGATGGGGTTGTGCTCCTCCATCATGGCATCTCTCCACGCATGTTGGCTGGCTGCTTCCTCAAAGCTGGAAGGATTTGAGTCTATGATGTTGGTCATCAAAGCCATATATTGCAGAAACTTTTGAGGAGGTCTTCTCTCCCTGAATGTGGACCTAGGAGGCTCAACATGCTCCCGAGCATCTCGCAAGCTTTGCTCAAACCACCTGGGTCTCCTAAATGAAGTAGAAGGGGATGACTGCTCCTCCTCTGGATTCTGACTCTTTGAACTAGAAGTGTCTGCTCTCGGCTCTGTCTTTGGAACCACCTCCTGTGATCCCTCTGCAACTACTAGTAGGTCCTAATATTTCCTAGATGCCAAGTTGTCCTCAAACTTGACATCTTGGCTCACCACTGCCTTGTGATGATATGGAAAGAACACCCTGTAGGCCTTTGAATCCTCACTGTACCCGACCACAATGCCCCTCTCCCCTAAGGGATGCAATTTTGTCCTTTTCTCCACAAAAATGTGGATGTAGACTAGACAACCAAAAATCTTGAGATGTCCTATCTCAGGTCTGCTGCTTGTGAATGCCTCCTCTGATGTTTTACCCTCCAGTATCCAGTGTGGGCTCCTATTTTGCAAATACACAGCTGTATTGCAGGCCTTTGCCCACATAAACATAGACAAACTCTGGTCATGCATCATGGCCTCAACGCCCTAATGATAGACCTGTTTTTCCTCTTTGCAACCCTATTCTGTTGCGGGTTGTACACCACTCTCTTCTCCCTCTTAATCCCTGCCTCCTTGCAGAAATTAGTGAAGTCTGTAGAGGTGAACTCATCCCCGTTATCTATCCTCAACACCTTGATCTTCCTTCCTGTGATGTTCTCCACCTGAGCTTTAAAGGCTCGAAAGTATTTGAAGACCTCATCCTTGGTCTTCATGAAGTAGATCCAGGTCATCCTGGAGAATTCATCAATGAAGGTCACATAGTAGGATGCGCCCTTTATTGAAGCTACTGACACAGGCCTTCCAACGTCTGGATGGATTAGATCCAAGATTCCCTTGGATCGAGTCTCGCTACTAGGAAAGGCTTCCTTGACATTCTTGCCAAGTGTGCAACCTTTGCACACCCCCTGCTTGTCCAGACTGAATTCTGGAAGCCTAGTGACCATCTGCCTCAGTAATGGTAGAGCTTTGTGATGGAGATGACCCATCCTCCTGTGCCATAGATCGCACAAGCTCTCACTGGTGTGCAACAATGCCTATGAAGGTTGGCCTTGAAGTCTATAAAGGTTCCCATCCCTGACTCCAATCCTCACAACAATGTTTGGACTGGCTCCCTCTAGGCGAATGAACACTTGCCCCCTCCGGAAGTTAACCTCATAACCTTTGTCCTCCATGACTGAGATGGACAACAGGTTCTTCTTTAGGATAGGTACGTACAATACCTCCTGTGCATCAAAGGATCGTCCTGACTCAAGCTGGAATTGCACTGTCCCTTGACCTCGCACTGCATACTTCGCATTATCGCCGTTGTATGCGTAGATCTGAGTCGTCCTCTGATAAATTGTTGAATAGCTCTCTAGCCTCAGTCATGTGACATGATGCACCACTGTCCAAGTACCTTGCATTGCTGGGAGTAGTGCTAGTAGAAAGACAAGACACAAATGCACAATCATTCTTGAACTTGGATGCAAGTTCGCTCAACTGTGTCTCTGCTGTCGCTACAACTTTCTACGACTTCCCCTTGCTTTTCTTCCTCTATGGACACTAAGAAGTGAAATGGCCATTCTTATGGAAAATATAGCATTTGATCTTGCTCATATCTCTCTTCTGCCCAGATTGTTGTCCCTCTCCCTGACTTTCAACCTTCTTGACACCTTTTACTTTGATTTTCTTGGTTTTACTAACCAAGTCCAAGTTTTCATCTGTTGTTCGTCCTCCCTACTTGCCAAATCTAGACTCTTTATGTGTCTCCTTCTAAATGCAGTCATCCCAAAGTCTCTCTCACTTGGGGAGTGTTTGTAATATCCCAGATCCTCGGATCTAGATATCGAGTGCTAGCTTTGGGGTTTTGACTGTAGATCTGATGCGCTAGGGTTTTTGGTTGAGTTTCAAAAGGTTTTTGGATGCGTTTTGTTGTGTTTAATAGTTTTATACAGTGAATGCAAATAGATTTGGGACCATAACCAACTCAACAATTTTATTAAGCAAAATGACAGACAATATACTGCAATATGCGGAAACTCAAATGAATCTCTTCAGCTAGATCTTTATAGATGGTGATCTTAATTGGAATACAAAGAAGATACGTGAAAATACCGATAGATAGATGGATTTGAGATCTGCCAGGTAGATCCACTGCATGCAAGGAAGGAAGCGTTGCATGCAACCAAAAATGTGCTGCCGAACTATTGCAGAAGACTGGATAATTCGCCCTGGTGGCTATACTAGGCGGAATGGCCTGAGATCTGTCCTAGATGAGTCGCCCTGCTCCCTAGCACACTCTCCCTGCCTTAGAGATGGGACATCGACTCTCTGTTGTACTATCGAAATCCCAGATCGATGTCCAAACTCCCACGCATTGCAAACTGGTAAACTGGTACGATCTGGGTGATTCACTTATCAAAAATTTGTGAGATTTGTCTCACTGGAAGCGCCTTGGTCAACTCTCAAATGGTTCTGAAGGAATTTAGCTCTCCCTAATGTAAGTTTTAAACCTGTGAAGTAAAGCAATGCATATAGATTCTTAAGTAAAACATAAATTAATTAATGGCTCATTCACATAGTACACAGAGATTTATACCGGAAACCCTCAACCGGGGAAAACCTTTCTTATATTCATTATATCGAATTTCACCATTCACCATACAATATATACAATGTTTTTAGGTATTCCGTAGATACCAAAACCCTAATCCCTTAATCCGGGATTAATTTAGAAAACTGCTAAAAATAGCAAAACTGCCCCAAAAAAAAATTTCAGGGCTCTGCCCCGAACCCTGTCGGCCTTGGGCTACCGAATGCTATGCGTAACCAGGGGGGGCCATACCTGGCCCCCCTTGGGACCCGCTAGGAAGCGCCTGACGCACACGACACAACCAACACTACTACGAGGGGTCGTTAAACGCAGTTGTCGAATCTAACGCGCCCACACACACACATGCAAAGAATATAACACATACCCAACATTCTCTCACTTCTTATTTTCTTTGCATCCAGGGGTCCACAGGATTACATATAGTCAACAATCCAGGGCAACAATGCCCATTGTTACTCTACACCAGTAGAACTTTTATGTGCTCACGGACTTTGTCAATGATTCTGCAACATTCTTCAAAGTGTCAACCATTTCGAGTAACACCTTTTCCTCAACCATGTCTCTCACAAAGTGATACTGAACATCAATATGCTTTGTCTTCGAATGATAAGCTGGGTTCTTTGCCAGGAAGTTTGCACTTTGACTGTCACAATCTAATCTCACTGCTTGTTGTACCAACCCAATACCTAAACACAATCTCTGTAACCATACTGCTTCCTTGCTTGCATGAGTGGCTGCCATGTATTCAACTTCTGTAGTTGAGAGTGCCACTACAACCTGTCTTTTGCTCATCCAACTGATTTCTCCTCCAAATAGGTTAAACACATACCCACTTGTAGATCTTTTGTGATCCAGATCTCCAGCCCAGTCTGCATCAACAAAGCCATGTATGGCCACCACTCTGTCTAATCCTGGTCTTCCTTGGTAGCACAATCCATAATTGGTAGTGCCACGCAAATACCTGAAGACTCTCTTTACTGCTGTCCAATGCTCCTTCCCTGGTTTTGACATATACCTGCTCAAAACTCCCACTGCATGTGCAATGTTTGGTCTAGTACAGACCATTGCATACATCAAACTGCCAACTGCACTGGCATACAGAACATGGGACATGTCCTCTTCTTCTCCCTGTGTCTTGGGACACTGGTCTGCAGATAACTTTACACCTATAGGAATAGGAACCTTGACCGGTTTAAGTCCATGCATATTAAACCTCTGCAATATCGTCTCAACATATTTTCTCTGATTCAACCAGAGTTTCCTGTTTGCACGATCTCTTTTAATCTCCATTCCCAGAATGAAGTTAGCAGCACCGAG
>JASDQU010374126.1:50906-63085 GCA_032191745.1 Picea mariana | reverse complement strand
TGCTCCACACAATGAGAAAACAAAATAACAAAAAAAAAACCAAAATCGGGTCTTTAACCCGCGGCCCGCGCGACCCAGCCGTTTTTTACCCAAAAAACGCGCTTTTTTCCCGCTTTTTACCGTTTTTTTCAAAAAAACGCGTTTTTTTCAAAGTCTAAAAAAGCGCGCGTTTTTTTTTAGTAAAAAGCGGCGCCTTGAAAAACGCGCGCTTTTTCCGCTTTTTGCCGTTTAAACGGCGTTTTCTTCTTCTAGGTTCCTAACCCCTCCTTTGTGAGCTTCGGCTTGATCTCTTGATTGGGTTCTACACAGAACGAGAACCAATCAATGTGGATTTAGTTTTAACTAGGACAATCCAATAGTTGCTATTATTCAATTGGGACAATACATTGAGTTTGTGTGTGAAGTCAGATGGGATGCTCCATGAGATCTAAGTTCTCCCCGTGTTGGACCTCCGACTTTACTCTTTGTATTTGTATATTGTATTGAACTTGCGTGTGAATTTAGGCGGATATTCTCCCCATTGGACCTTTGACATAGTTCTTTGCATCCAATTTGAGGGATAGCCTCTAAAGGGCCACATTTAGATTATATTTCATTTATTGTTATCACTCCACACACTTCACACTCATAAGTGGACTTGCACTCACAATAGCCACTTCACAATAAACCCACAAACTAAACTACTCACCTTTAATAATAAAATTTGTCAAGAGCACTTGCAACACAACTCGTACAACAACATTTTCATTTATGTTGCAACAATCTTTACTTTTGGCACTGGTTTATATTCATCTTTGCTTATTATCATTTCATTTCAAGGATCAACATTTGCTTTCAAATATAAATCATTTATGGTGAAGTGCTTTACTTGTTTTGTATCTTTATCATAAGCAATTTCTATTATTTGTGTCCACGTTACCCGAGGTGTGTATTAGGCGGCAACAAGAAGTTACCAATCAAGTTTTGGCATTAAAACATATGTATGCAAACTATTTGACAAAATTATTCATTAAGAACATCACATAGAACATAATATCCTAGCCTAGCTCCATTGGGGATATTACTGTGGTATCAGAGCTGGTGATCTTGCCAGCTTGTGACTACGTTGATGCCTAGAAGAAGTGGGCGTGGAGGATATCCCTTGCCAGAGTCACCAGAAGGAGAACTATAAGTAAACCAACTAGAGTCAAAGCGAGAAGGAAGCATGGGGGACCATGGGGAGGACATGACTTTACAACTATTAGAGGCCCTAGTCAAGGGGCAACAATAGATGACCAATGTGCAGTGACAATTCACGCAGTTCCTAACACAGTTCATTACCAGAACCCATGGAGGTTCCAATGGGAACCATTTAGAGGGCAACCACAAAGGAGGTAGGACGCATGCAGAGGGTAGCAATACCCATACCCTAGCTCAGAGTGGGAGCAGAAGGATTCCTAGGCCCCTATTACCACAGTTCCTTGCTGAGCAACCTACATGAACACATGAGCAACCAGATCAGGGGCTTGATGTTAACTCCACCTACAAGGAGTATCAGGCATTAGAGGAAGATATCCGAGAGGCCTTGTCCTATCAGGACTTCTACAACCTCAAGTAGAGGAACCTGCCAATGTAGAATCAACATAACTTTGATCTCATGTACAAGGTGGGTAGGTTGACTATCCCATCTTTTGACGGATCTGCCAAGAGCACAGCTAGAGCGTAGGTGCAGAAGTTGGACACTTACAACTTAACCCAATGATAGCGGTTGAGGCAATCAAATTTGCCACCCTTCACTTGGAGGGAGACGCTCATGAGTGGTGGTACCATGGGCTAGTGATGTTAGGGCACACCAACATCACTTCATATGTGGACTTCACTTAGAGTTTGATGGATAGATTTGACAAGAAGGATCTCGAGATACACTTCAGGGAGTTGGCACAGTTGAGACAGACAGATACACCAGATGCATACATCACAGATTTTCAGAGGATGACAGTCATGGTGACAGACATTTTTGAACATCGGTTGGTGATGCTATTCACAGAAGGTCTAGCTGAACCTTTGAGAGGATGGGTAAAGGCCTTTAGGCTAGCCACATTGCATGATGTCATCATGAGGACCCAGGATATGAGGGACATAGTCTCCATCCAAGAAGGTACCAACAAAACCCTTCATTCCTCAGGGGGCAAGGAGATGAAGTTTCCCTAGAAGCCATGGATAGGGAGGGATAATATGGACGAGGAAATTCGGAGGGCGCTAAGGAGGAAGAAACTTTGCTTTAACTGCAAAGAACCATGGGATCCGGGTAACCGATGCATGGGAAAGGGGAAGGTACACTACATAAAGGTACTTTTTGATAAGGAGGATGATGGCGAGGACGAGGTAGTACATGCACAGGATAGGAGGCAAAGCAGTGGTGAGGTAAAGCCATCACACCTTGAGGTTACAACGCAGGCACAATTGCAGGAAGGTGTCAAGAAAGTGACCATTGCCACACTTTTAGGAGTTTCCAAGTATTTCACCTTTAGGATTAGAGGAATTTTACAAGGGCAGATAGTTACAACATTGATCGATGGTGGGGCCACCCACAACTTCATTGATGCGACACTTGTCACTAGGAGACACATCCCTGTAGAGGATTTCGAGGGTTTTGATGTGGTAGTTGCAGATGGGTACATGACATGTACTCAGAGGATAAGGGGATTGGATGTGACATTGGGCAACTACACGTTGACCGATGACTTTTATGTAGTAGATTTGGCAGACACTCATATGGTATTAGGTGTCCAGTGGCTATACTCACTGGGAGATATCCACATGAACTATCAGGAGATGAGGATGGAGTTCAGGGACAAGGAAGGTCGGTGGGTTGTTCTAAGAGGTATGTCCACCGGAGTTCCCAGGATTGTGTCAAACAAATGTATGGAGGCCAACTTTTAGACACAAGGATGTGGCTTGCGAAGCGAAATGTTTGATCACCACGCAAAAGCCATCATAGGACCATCGACATTATCATGCAGACATACAAGAGCTGCTTGGGAAACAAGACAAAGTGTTCATGCCACTACCAATAGAGAGACCACTTGACAGGGGATTTGAGCATGCCATTGAGTTAGAGGAGGGTGCGAAGTCCATGATCACCACACCATACAAGCCCCCGAAGAAGTTTAAGGATGAGATAGAGAAGGCCATAAAAGAGTTATTGGAGATGGGGCACATCAGGCCTAGCTCTTGTCCCTTCGCTTCTTCAGTGGTATTGGTGAAGAAGAAGGATGGGACGATGAGGATGTACATCGACTATAGGGCGTTGAATAAGAAGACCATCAAGAACTGGTACCTGATACCCAGGATTGATGAGTTGTATGGAGCAATGTACTTCTCGAAGGTTGATCTTCAATTGGGGTACCATCAGATTCGGGTCAGAGAGGAGGACATCCATTAGACATCATTCAGATGTCACTACGGGCATTACGAGTTTCTAGTCATGCCCTTTGGGTTGATTAACACACCAACTACCTTCCAGTCGTGTATGAACCATATCTTCAACAAGTAGTTGAGGAAGTTCTTACTAGTATTCTTTCACGATCTACTAATCTACAATAAAACTTGGGAGGAACACTTGAGGCATGTTGACGAGATTCTCAACATCATGGAGGAACAATCACTGTTTGCCAAAGAGGCAAAGTGCGAGTTTGGGATGACGAAGATTCTCTATCTAGGGCATGTGATCATTGTTGAAGGGGTAAAGGTGCATCAGCAGAAGATCCAGGCGATCATAGATTGGCCTAGCCCCAGATCACCTGCAGAGCTGCAAGGCTTCTTCGGGATATGATGCTATTACAGGTGCTTTGTGAAAGGATTTTGACAGTTGGGTGCGCCATTGACAGACCTCACTAAGAAAGGAGCATTTAGATGGGCAGAGGAAGCATAGGTAGTGTTGCAGGAAGCNCCCCCCCCCCCCCCCCTACACTTCAAAACCTCGAAGCTCGCTCCGAGCGGGTGCATCCAGGAAGCCCCATTGGAAGCGCGCTTCAGAGCATTTTAAGATGCTTCCAGGTGTTTTGGAAGCGTCCTGCTCCAAAGCACGCTTCCTACTCTCTGAAGCGCGCTTCCTTGGATGCTTCATGCGTGCTTTGGGGAAGGCCCACACACTTCCTAAGCGACTCGCGGACTTAACAAAAAAATACATTTTTTTTTATCTTTTTTGAGTGAGGGTGGGGCCTAGCTTAGGCTTAGGGTTGAGGGGAAAAAAAGGAGGAGAATAAAGGAGCTCTTTCCCCTCCATTCTCCTCATTCTTTCATCTTGAGCTTGGAGGAGAGAGCAAAGGAGAGTTTGAGGGTGCATATTTGTGAGAGCTTGGAGGAGAAAGCAAAGGAGAGCTTGGAAGAGTGAGCAAAGAGGAGCTTGGAGGAGAGAACAAAGGCAACCATCTTCTAAAGGTTTCAACTTTCAAGTTTCAAGAGCTAAAGAGGTAAGCCCAAACCCCAACTCTCTCATTTCCTTCGGTTAACTTTGTTTATGTTTTTTTCCTCCTCTCCTCCTCTTCCCCATTCCTTCTTCTCCCTCATTTAATTGCAAGTTGTTCATCTAAAACTTGAAGAATTTTTTCTTTCTTTTGGTTTATCATTCTTGTTTTGGTTCTCATGGTGATGGTGGGGAGAAGGCATCAAAGGGAAGAAGATGATAGTGGTGATTCTCATGATGACCCACAATATGAAGTTGGTGAAGGGTTTGAAGAGGAGGAAGAGGGAAATGAAGAGGGCAATGCAGGACGCAAAGATTTATTGAGACCCTTGTGGCAATTTGTAACTAAAGTTGAGGAGGGGAGAGGTGGTGGAAGCATTAAATTCTTATGTCCTCATGACTGTCATGGTGGAAAACTTTATACCGGTTCATATACTCGTCTGAGGAGGCATCTTTGTGGTGTAGTGGAGAGTGATGGCAATAAGGGGTCCATTGGGATCATAGTTTTCCCTTAAGATATCCAAGGAGTAGAGAGAAAAATATATAAAGATAGAGGAAACTGCACAAAAAGAGTATGATAAAAAACAAAAGCTTCAATCCGATGCCTCATCTAGATTTGGTGGCAACGCACCTCCATCTCCTCATGGTTCTGGAACCTTTGGATCTAGAAGAACAATAACAAATTTCCTTGATATTGGAGGTAGGGATGAGGTGGATGCAAAAGTGGTCCGGTTTCTCTATGCTTGTGGTATCCCATTCAATGTGCTTTGCTCCCCTTATTGGCATGATCTTGTGAAGGCAATCAACGAAGCCCCGAAGGGATACAAGAGCCCCAACTATGAGAAAGCCAAACCTGTGTTACTTGACAGGGAAAAAACAAAAAATCAAAGAGCTTTAACACGGTTTACAGATGAATGGGCAGACGTTGGGGTATCCATTGTATCAGATGGTTTGACAAATGTTAGAAACCAACATTTGTTCAATGTTCTTGGTGTTTCTGCTACCAGTGCAGTGTTTCTTGCAACACATGACTCCTCTTCAATTATTGCATCTTCCCAAAACATTTCAGATCTCCTCTTGAAAACAATTAATTATGTTGGTCCTTCTAATGTGATTCAAGTAATCACCGATAATGCAACAAATTGTAAGGGAGCAGGTAAAATCATTGAGCGAGTTCATCCACACATCTTTTGGTCTTGGTGTTTGGTGCACACCTTGAACCTTTTGATGCATGATATTGTCAAGCATAGAGAATGTGGATGGATTAATCAATTGTATAAGAGAGGGAAGCAACTCATCAAATTTATCACCGGGCATAGAACGGTCAATTACTTCTACAACACTCACTTTAGGTTGGAGCTACTTAAGATTGCAAACACTAGATTTGCTAGCTGTTACCTCACCTTTAGGCACCTATTGAAGGTGAGACAAGCTTTGGGTGCTATGGTGATAAGTGATGCATGGGATGAATTGAACAATGATAGAGAAAGTGCAACAACAATGAAGGAGACAGTCCTTGATAGTTAGTTTTTGTCACAAGTTCGGTTAGTTTTGCAATTCACCAAGCCAATTTATCACATGATCAAGTTTGCAGATTTAGATCGACCAATCATTGGGGAGGTGTATGAGCAAATGGATATCATGCTAGGGCAGATTAAAGACATTATTGAGCCTAGAGATGTCAACCTCTATAACCATATTCGTGTAGAGGTGGAAAAATGGTGCGAAATGCTAAATATTCCACTACATACCTTAGCATATGTGCTAACACCTAAATACTATCATATATCATGGATTTCATCACCAATACCTGGTGGTGGGACCAAGAAAAGACCACACCAAGATCCAGAGGTTCAAGTAGGTTATATGAAAACATTAGATAAATTGATCTCGAACGAGGATGAGTGTGACAACATAAGGAGACAATTGAGCCATTACATCCTTAGCAATGGTGCCTTTGGGACCAACCATGCAATTAGAGATCGAGGGAATCTGGGTTCTCTTGAGTGGTGGAACATGCATGGCGGTGCTACCCCACAGTTGCAACGTTTGGCAATACGGGTGCTTTCACAGGTGGTGAACACTTCTTCTGCAGAGAGGTGTTGGAGCACCTACAGTTTCATCCATAGCATTAAAAGGAATAGGTTGAATGTAAGTTGGGCAGAGAGCTTGGTCTATGTTCATTACAACTTGCTATTGTTGTCCCATTACTGCGAGGAGGCACGAATGGATAAAAACTTGAGGCGTTGGGACAACAATCAGGAGGAGGATAATTTGGAGGATGGAGTATTGCTTTTAGAGCAATTGGAGAGTGTTCTTTTGGATGATGATGATCATGTTGAGATGCCACTACCATCCAGTGCCTTGGCCCCCATGTCCAGGATTCCAGCTACAACATTAGGGGCTTCATCTTCAGCTTTGCCGCAGTCGTTTTCATCTACTTCTGCACTACCACCACGTGGAGGCCCACACAATACCCGTGGTGGTGGAAGGAGGATGGGATAGTTGTTTGATGATTCTCCTTTTTCATTACTTTATATGTCATAGTCTATATATGATAGATTCATAGTATTTGGCAACTAGGTCAGTTTAAACTTTAAACTTTGTTGTTTTGGACCTTTCGGTCTTCATACTTCAGTGTAGATGGCCTATGTTATTGTTGACAGTTTTTGGATATATGATTTCATTTCATAACTTTATGGTCTACTTTCTATTATATCAATATAGCTTAAAAATTTGTATGTTGGTTTGTAAGTTTGTAATTGCTAGAATCTAGATGGTTGTTGCTCGAATGATTAATCATTGATGTTCATGTACTATGTAGTATGGATGCCATTTATATCTATATTGATGTACAAATATGCATGTTTTCATATATTCTGCAGTTAATTTGTCATTCTGCATGTTTTTTTGAATATAAACACAATATATATATATAATAATAATAATAATCCATTTTTAAGGTCACGACCAAGCCAAACACCAAACTGGTGTATGAGACCCCCTTGATTGTGGGACAAGGGATCCCCTCCGACCAGCGATTTGATTGGTAAAGTCTACGGAGGTATACATACCCTACCCCCCTCTAGATTTGAACTTGTGACCTCTTAAGAGGAAACACATGTTCTTAACCATTAGGCCCACTCAGGTTGTGTGTATATATATATCTATATATATANATTGGTAAAGTCTACGGAGGTATACATACCCTACCCCCCTCTAGATTTGAACTTGTGACCTCTTAAGAGGAAACACATGTTCTTAACCATTAGGCCCACTCAGGTTGTGTGTATATATATATATATATATATATATATAATACGCTTCCGGGACGCTTAACTTACGAGGATTTTTTGAAAATGACGCTTCCCATGCTCCCCCTTCGTGCAACACTGAGCACAGGTAGCATTTGACAGAATGAAGAAGGCGATGAGCACTTGTTCAATGTTAGCATTCTCGGATTTCTCACAACCATTTGTACTAGAGTGTGATGCATTCGGTGAGGGGATAGGAGCAATGTTGATGCAGAATCGACACCCCATAGCTTTCGGGAGTAGAAAGATGAGAGCCATAGAATCTCTATCCTATCTAAGATATAAGGAGATGTTGGCCATCATGCATGCATTGGCTAAGTTCAATCAGTACTTGGTGGGAGGATGTTTCGTGGTTAGGACTGACCACAATAACTTGAGATACTTCCTGGAGTAGCGGGACCTGAACGAGAGGCAGTCGAAATGGGTGATTAAGGTGCAGGCATATGATTTTGACATTGAGTATGTAAAAGCAAAGAAGAACATAGTTGCTGACGCCCTATCCAGGAGACCTGCAACCTTCTCCATGATAGAGATCTCCGCGGACTGGAAGTCCATTCTCTTGGTGGAGTACGCCAAGAATACCTTCGCTTGCGATTTGATGGAGGGTATTATTCAGGATGACAGGTACATGGTAGTGGATGACATCATCTACTACAAAGACATGATCTATCTTGTCCCTGAGTCCACACTCAAGGATAAGATTTCGAGGGAAGTACATGACGCACCACTGGTAGTGCACCGGGGGTATCTGAAGATCTACAAGAAAGTGAGGGAGAGATTCTCTTGGAAGGGTCTTAAGGAGGACATGCTTCAATATGTGAGGGAGTGCATGACTTGTCAACATAACAAGTCAGAGCTTACACATCCTACATGACTGCTTCAGTCATTGTTGATTCCAAAGCAGAAGTGGGAAAGCATCTCCATGGATTTCATTACACGGTTGCCAAAGGTACATGGTAGGGACTGCATCTACGTGGTGGTGGACAGGTTGACCAAATATGCACATTTCTTTGCCATCCCTTCAGAGTACAACACATCTTAGGTAGCAGACATTTTTTTCAGGAAGGTGTTTAAAATACATAGTCTTCTAAGAAACATAGTCAGTGATCGAGATAACAAATTTCTTAGCGCATTCTAACAGGACTTGTTCAGGTTATCCTGGATGGAATTGACACCTAGTACCAGCTATCACCCCCAGACAGATGGGCAGACTGAGATTGTAAACAATTGGATCGAGGGGTACCTGAGGAACTATGTGTCAGGGCAACAAAGAATGTGGATAAAGTGGTTCCATCTCGGGGAGCATTGCTACAACACCACTCATCGCATGTCCATTGGGATGAGCCCATTTAGGGCATTATATGGTTACGATGCCCCATCATTTGTGGATTTGGCGTTTAGGGAGAACAGGGCCCCCAAGGCCAAAGATTGGTTGCAAGAGAGCCAGGACATCTTGAGAGTCCTGAAGGAGAATCTGCAGGTCGCTCATAATTAGCAGAAAATGTATGCAGATAGGCATAAGGTGGGGCGTAGCTTTGAGGTTGGGGACTTAGTCTTTCTCAAGTTGCAACCTTACAGACAGTCTTCGCTGAAGTAGAGTGGCACAGAGAAGCTGAAGCCTTGCTTCTATGGACCCTACAAAGTGATCAGGAGAGTCAAAGAGGTAGCATATGAGTTAGAACTGCCAGAGGATTGCAGGATCCACAACGTCTTCCATGTATCTTGCCTTAAGAGGGCGTTAGGACGGCAGGTCACCACTTCGACAGATCTTCCTCCACTAGATTGGGAGGGACAGTTGGTTTTGACTCTAAAGAGGATTGTGGATGTCAGGGAGAGGAGGCTGAGAAGCAGAGTCATTCAAGAGTACCTGGTCATATGGAGGGGTTTTCCCGTAGAGGATGCTACTTGGGAAGGAGAGCAGATCTTACAACACCTTGATTTGGAGTTGCTTGAGGACAAACAATCTCGAGAAGGGAGGAATGTAATGTCCCCTTCCAATTGATCATGACGAATGATGACTTAGTAGCCTATACTACTCCTGTAGGCTATAGTCAACAACAAAAAGGGAGTCATGTGTAGATTTTCTGAGGTCCTATGAGGCTGCCATCTAGGTTTGTCTTTGACCTCAAGATGGCTCCAAGTTTTATCTTCAAGACTGTCCTTAGCTGCTGTTTTAGGACATCAAACAGTCAAGTACTTTTTGCTCACAATTTTGATGGTAAAGTGTCCTTTTGAGGTGCCTTTGCAAGTGTTTTATTATCCCAATGTTAGCACGTGCAATATACTCAAAACAAATAACACTACCTCTAGATCTTTACAACTCTAAATGCTGATTTACAATTCTAAGCATGCATGAAATGAACACAAGTATTTTTGGTCAACATGACCCTGGATAAAACCCCCTCGGGGAAAACCAGTTTGGAATGGAAGTATATATAAGTGGTGTCTAAAGCATGAGATACAACAACAAATACAATATGATGGAACCTATATTCAAAGCAAGCTCCTCTCGAGCCTTGCCAAAGGATCCAAGGAGATATGTGCCCAAGCTTAGAGTGCCCTCTCCCTTTGTTGCTCTATTCAGTAAAGTGAAGCGTTCTTGAACCTGGATGCTCTGAAGAAGAATCCCTTGCACCACAATGTGCTCTTGTGTGCTGCCTCTCCATTGAAACAATAAGATCTGACTTCCTCCAAGTAAAACTGCTCCCTGCTAGCTGTGCGCCCCCCTCCTATGGTGTGCCCTCCTCCAAGCAAGTGTGATCACCGCAAATAAACTGGGCCCTAAGCCTTCGTGAGCCTTCCATGAAAGGAGGTGCCCAAGCTCTCCTCTCCCAATGCTTCCATTCCCATGTCCTTGCCCTTCTCCAAGCTCCTTTGGTGAACATACAAGTGAGAATGAGCCTCTCCTTGCCCTATGCGCTCCTCTTAAGGAAACATAAGGAAACCTAAAATATGGGTGGATGAGATCATCTCATCCCATCGCTAATCAAGGGTTGAGATCTCTCCAAAAGAATCTCAACTCAAAACCCACTTTACTAAGTTTCCATAGTTTCTATTTATCTCCCTCAATTCACCCACAAAGTGAATTAATAGTCATTTAGGCTAAAATGACCAAATTTCACTTTTGACTTAAATCTCCTAAGTCAAAGTGAAATTAGACATAAAGTACATGGTACATAGTACAAAGTATTTCCCACTTGTGTTTAGAGGCTCACAAACACAAGGGGACCACTTTCGAAGGTACCCAAATCTCAACATCACGAGGATTATTAATCACTTAAACATTAAAAATTAATTTTTAATGTTTAAGGAATAATTAAAGGAGAAATATGGGTGAGGTTTGATTTGGTCCATAAATGGAAAGATCTAGAAGGATTGGAGGAAGAATAAAAGGAGGGATAGCCCTTCTCTTTAGCATCATGATTTATTCTCTTGTCTGAGTGCTCTTGAGAACTAAGTTTTCGTTAGGGTTTAGTAAAACCCTTCCACACTTCAGTTTAGTTTCGGTGGTCAAATAACCACCCTAGCTAGACGAAAAGGGGAATCCATACATGATTTCTGTTGGGGTTTCATTCTATAGGAAATATTCAGTCATTGCCAGCTAGGTTGCAGGAAACACCCTTCCAGCCCCCGTACTAGTACTTGAAACTCGGCGAAACGTCGAAACGAGTAGGAAACCCGGTCGAAACGCTGCCAGCTGTACCGTATGGATGGTGGTGTTTCGACTCGTACGAATGACGTTTCAACCAGTTTTTGGCTTAACGTGGTCCCGTACAACTATCTAAGAAGGTCGTGGGCCCCCTTTAACTCACCCAATTTGCTGTAAAATCCATTTTTAAGGAAAATAATGCATGCATATTGGATGTTTATTAGTTTTTCTTTTATTATGAATTTGGAAACATCTAAAAACAATTGGAAACCCTAACAACCCAATATTTCCTATAAGAAAGCACTTGGTTCACTCATTCCTCACACATTCTTGAGCAAGAGAAGGTTCCTACAACAACAACAAGCATTTCGGTTTTGGTTTGGAGCATTGGGAGCAAGCTTTGGTGCATTTCCAGCAAGAGGAAGGTTGTGGGCAATGTTATCCCCGATATCTAGGGATAACTAGGAGATCATGTCTCGAGGCCCACATGGTCCTAGACATGGAGTACCGAGAGCAGGAGCGACCTGAGCATGGTCCTGGAGGACCCTTCTTCTTTTTCTCAGCCAACTTTGTCCTGTCAGCAGTACCGGCCTCCATCACTACCGGCTTGGGCTTGCATCAGAGAGGGTTCTTGCTCCATGAGGTAATTGGTCCAAGGTATCATGGTATGTGTCATATTTGATCATTAGAACCTTCTTATGTATGCATTAGATCTCTTTCATTTCAGATAACTGCTTGGATTTTACACTAATCTACTTGACCATTGTTG
>JASDQU010374126.1:36293-50146 GCA_032191745.1 Picea mariana | reverse complement strand
TAGCTTAAAAATCCCATGAGCAACTTATGATGAGACAAAGCTTATTTATTGGTTGTATTTTCATATTTATGTAGCAAAGTGTTTATTTGATGTTGTTGTTGCTTTAAAAGTTTAAAAAATTGAAAAAAATGAGTGTTTTTGTATTTTTTTGAGGTCTTGCGACATTTTCCGACATTTTCCGCTGATGTCGCCGAGAAGTTACATTCCGGACCCTCGCCGACACTTTCCCCGACACGACATATACAGCATTGGTTCTAACTTCGTCCTCTTTGCCTTCGGTACATGTATGTATACACTCATGTACACAACTCTATGTCTGGATAGTCTGCTACATGTCTCAAACTAGAGATCATCCAATCTGTTTCCTCCTAAAACCGTCACTATAGCTCCCTCCCGGAGCTATCACCTGTGACTTGCCCAGAACAAGAGCAATAACAAGGGAAAATAGCAGACAAGAACAATATTCTTATGAATAGGAAATAGAAACAAGAACAAAAAAAATAGGAACACGAACAATCGTCACTATAGCTCTTTCTCAAAGCTATTGCCTGTGACCTGCCTGGAACAAGAACAAGAATAAGAAACAAAGAACAAGAACAACACTTCTCTAGTGTTGCTACTAGTCATTCCTTCGTGGTCCGGAACAAAACAAGAACATCTCCATGGTAACCTCCATGGAATTTTCAAGGTAACCTGCCTGGGACAAAGACAACAACCAAGAACATCTCATAGAGGAGATTAAATTCATCTTGCAAACAAGTGCATCATTAATACTAAACAATGAGCATTTACATAATGATCATAACAATATTTTAAGTACTACCAAACATTCGATTTTAGTTCTGTAACATAACAATAGTATCTAGCAGTAATAGCCCTCTTAAACGTTGTTGTCATAGCTACAACATTTCCTTGAGATGCAGCAAGTATTAAACTTTGATATACTTAAAAGAAAGCAAATCAAAATACATCAATTAAACCTAGGACCTGGAGTCTGAATTGCTAGGGAGGGTGCGCTATTCCTTTGAATGCACTAGATCCAAAGATCCCTTTGGGTCATTGCTTGGACAAGGTCCCTTGTACATTCCCTGCAAACACTCTCATACTCTACTAAATGATATAACTTGGAAACATATACAAGTGCATACCTCTAAAATTTGTAGTACCATCCAACTTGTCTTTTAATCTGAAACTGGACACCATCAGTACATAAAGAAATCACAAAATCAAGATATCAGAAAGTTCAATGTCTAGGAAAATGTCAATAAACCCTAAAATTTTAACTTTGACGGAAAGTCAAACTTAGAAGTGCAGTAAGTGTGTTAGGGCAAGGTGAGTTGCTCTATATAAAAAGTGTTCCTCAACTCGGCCCAATAAATGCTCAGCGAGCTTCACAAAGAAAGTTGTTGCAACTGCAGTAGTGGGTTTTAGGTGAAATTTCAACTTTCACCAAGATGCAATCTGAGAGGGGTGCATTAGGCTAGGGTGAGTTGATCTATGGAAAAATTAAACTCAGCATCCTCCAATAAGTTGCTCAACGAGCTTGACAGGTCCATATCTATGGTAGTAGCTTTTGTACCTACTAGTTGATTGCAGGATATGACTATGGTTGATGGCATGGTAGTAGTTGTGTGCTACTAGTTGATTGTAGGATATGACTATGGTTGATGGCATGGTAGTAGTTGTGTGCTACTAGTTAATTGTTGCATAGTCATGGAGATCATTGGACTGCATGGTAGTAGCTTTTGTAGCTACTAGTTGATTGCAGATCATGACTATGGTTGATGGCATGGTAGTGGTTGTGTGCTACTAGGTGATTTTTGCATAGTCATGGAGACTACTGGATAGCATGGTAGTAGCTTGGTGCTACTAGTTGATTGCTACGTAGTCGTGACAACATGGTAGTAGCTTTGCGCTACTAGTTGATTGTTGGATAGCATGGTAGTAGCTTTGTGCTACTAGTTGATTGCTACGTAGTCATGGAGACTACTAGACAGCATGGTAGTAGCTTTGTGCTACTAGTTGATTGTTGGGTTGCATGGTAGTAGCTATGTGCCACTAGTTGATTGCAGTGTTGTGCTACCAGACAGCATGGTAGTAGCCTTGGGGCTACTAGATGATTGTAGTATAGTCATTGAACTATAGTGGTCATTGGACTACTAGAAGAAAACATCTTGGAAAAATACCTCCCTAGCTAAGAGAGAGTGTTGATGTTTTGGTCGCTGTGGGAGGTATTCCCTCCTGGACAACTTTTCTTAGAGTAGAAGAAGATTCCATAAGTCAAAGGAAGACCATTGAACAGTTGAAGAACACCTTGGATAAGAATAAAGTGAAATAGAAGACCACAGAAGAGAAGTTGGCCCACAGGAAATAATTAAAGTGGAAATATAATTTCCAGGAAGAGAAGTTGGCCCAGAATAAGAAGTCGGCCCAGAAAGGCGCCCAGATTAGTATAAATACAGGGTTGGATCATTTCATTTGTACAGACACAGTTCTCCTTCTGTAGTGTGCACTAGGCAATTGTAGCTGCAGTTGTGACAATTTCACTATTTCTGGGTTTTGGTTCTCTTGGAGAGAGTGCCCTACTTGGGAAGGATATTCTTGGTGGCTCTTGGTGGTTTCTCTTGTGCGCTACCTCTAGAAGAGTTGCGCTAAGATTGTGTGGTGTTGCCCAATTGCTTCATGCCAGTTGCAGTTGCAGTTACCAGTTGCCAATTTTGTGGTGTGCTATCTTACTCTAGTGATGCACCTATCTTGTGCCAGTTTTGTGGTGCTACTCAGTTGTCTACCCTCGCTAGAGTTTGACAAGAAGAAGAGATAAGTATTTGTTATCAGGGTTTCTTCATTGTTGGTTTGCTCATGTGAATAGAGCTTGTTCATGGTTGTATTGGAATATTCTCTGTAAGAAAAGTTGGTTAAGTTTTTCCCCGAGTTTGGGGTTTTCCCAGGATAAATATTTGGGTCTTCTTGTGCTTGTTTATCTGCTGCTTATATATTTTAGTATATGTTTATTGAATGTTAAAAGAAGATCAAAATGCTATGGTAAATCTAATGTTAACAAAACTAATAAAAATCTAATAGGGCATTTATGTTCTAGTTAGGTATGCGGGCATTCTAAGGTGGATCTACTAGGATACATGATTTATGGGGCCCTACCTATTCACTTACTCTTTGCTATGTAAAAGGTGATTGTGCTTTGTAAGGGTTGTCACACCCATGGTTTAGCACAGTTACTTTACCCCGACATGGACCCTCTCTTTCTTATGCATGTACCAAACTTTGGTCATGGGCCCTTGGAGATGATTCTACACATGATTATCTAGTTTCACATTTCTCGAGGCAGTCTCACAGATTTCGAGGCATTGGTCACACTCTATGAGGCACGGACGGGATCTTTACATCCATATGGACCAGTGTTGCAAGAAATGGACCAGTGTTGCAAGAAGCTTCGCCCCCCCCATGCTTCGAAGCCCCGAAGCTCAATCCAAGTAGGTGCGTCCAGGAAGCCCCGTCGGAAGAGCGCTTCAAAAATAAGGAAGTGCGCTTCAAAGCATTTTAAGATGCTCCTTGGTGTTTTGGAAGTGTCTTGCTCCAACTTTCTGAAGAATGCTTCCTCGGACGCTTCACGTGCGCTTCGGGGAAGGCTCGCGCACTTTCTAAGGGACCCGCAAACTTAACCAAAAAATACAATTTTTTTTCATCTTTTTTTGAGTGAGGATGGGGCCTATCTTAGGCTTAGGGTTGAGGGGAAAGAAAGGAGGAGAATAAAAGAGATCTTTCCCCTCCATTCTTCTCACTCTTTCATCTTGAGCTTGGAGGAGAGAGCAAAGGAGAGCTTGAGAGTGCAGAATTGTGAGAGCTTGGAGGAGAAAGCAAAGGAGAGCTTGGAAGAGTGAGCAAAGAGGAGCTTGGAGAAGAGAACAAAGGCAACTCCCTCATTTCCTTGGGTTAACTTTGTTTATGTTTTTTTCCTCCTCTCCTCCTCTTTCCCATTCCTTCTTCTCCCTCATTTTATTGCAGGTTGTTCATCTAAAACTTGAAGAAAATGGTTTTCTTTTGTTTTATCATTCTTGTTTTGGTTCTCATGGTGATGGTGGGGAGAAGGCATCAAAGGGAAGAAGATGATAGTGGTGATTCTCATGATGACCCACAATATGAAGTTGGTGAAGGGTTTGAAGAGGAGGAAGAGGGAAATGAAGAGGGCAATGCAGGATGCAAAGATTTATTGAGACCCTTGTGGCAATTTGTAACAAAAGTTGAGGAGGGGAGAGGTGGCAGAAGCATTAAATTTTTATGTCATCATGACTGTCATGATGGAAAACCTTATACCGGTTCATATACCCGTCTGAGAAGGCATCTTTGTGGTGTAATGGAGAGTGATGACAATAAGGGGTCCACTAGGATCACAGTTTTCCATAAGATATCCAAGGAGCAGAGAGAAAAATATATAAAGATAGAGGAAGTTGCACAAAAAAATTATGATAAAAGACAAAAGCTTCGATCCGATGCCTCATCTAGATTTGGTGGCAACACATCTCCATCTCCTTGTGGTTCTATAACCTCTGGATCTAGAAGAACAATAGTAGATTTCCTTGATATTTGAGGTAGGGATGAGGTGGATGCAAAAGTGGTCTGGTTTCTCTATGCTTGTGGTATCCCATTCAATGTGCTTCGCTCCCCTTATTGGCACGATCTTGTCAAGTCAATCAACAAAGCCCCCAAAGGATACAAGAGCCCCAACTATGAGAAAGCTAGAATTGTGTTATTTGACAAGGAAAAAGAAAAAATTCAAAGAGCTCTAACATGGTTTACAGATGAATGGGCAGATGTTGGGGTATCTATTGTATCAGATGGTTGGACAAATGTTAGAAACCAACATTTGGTCAATGTTCTTGGTGTTTCTACTATTGGTGCATTGTTTTTTGCATCACATGACTCCTCTTCAATTATTGCATCTTCCCAAAACATTTCAGATCTCCTCTTGAAAAAAATTAATGATGTTGGTCCTTCTAATGCGATTCAAGTAATCATTGATAATGCAGCAAATTGTAAGGGAGCGGGTAAAATCATTGAGCGAGTTCATCCACACATCTCTTGGTCTGGGTGTTTGGTGCACACCTTGAACCTTTTGATGCATGATATTGTCAAGCATAGAGAATGTGGATGGATTAATCAGTTGTACAAGAGAGAGAAGCAACTCATCAAATTTATCACCGGGCATACAAGGGTCAATTACTTATACAGCATTCACTCTAGGTTGCAGCCACTTAAGAATGCAAACACTAGATTTGCTAGCTATTACCTCACCTTTAGGCGCCTATTGAAGGTGAGACAAGTTTTGGGTGCTATGGTGATGAGTGATGCATGGGATGAATTGAGCAATGATAGAGAAGGTGCAACAACAATGAAGGAGACAGTCCTTGACAATCAGTTTTGGTCACAAGTTTGGTTTGTTTTGCAATTCACCAAGCCAATTTATCACATGATCAAGTTTGCAGATTCAGATCGGCCAATCATTGGGGAGTTGTATGAGCAAATGGATAGCATGCTAGGGTAGATTAAAGACATTGTTGAGTCTAGAGATGTCAACCTCTATAACCATATTCGTGTAGAGGTGGAAAAATGGTGGGACATGCTAAAATTCCACTACATGCCTTAGCATATGTGCTAACACCTAAATACTATCTTGTATCATGGATTTCATCACCAGCACCTAGTGGTGGGACCAAGAAAAGACCACAGCAAGATCCAGAGGTTCAAGCAGGTTATATGAAAGCATTAGATAAATTGATCCCAGACGAGGAGTGTGACAACATAAGAAGACAATTGAGCCCTTACATCCTTAGCAATGGTGCCTTTGGGACCAGCCATGCAATTAGAGATCGAGGGAGTCTGAGTTCTCTCCAATGGTGGAACATGAATGGCGGTGCTAGCCCACAGCTGCAACGTTTGGCAATACGGGTGTTTTCACAGGTGGTGAACACTTCTTCTGCAGAGAGGTGTTGGAGCACCTACAATTTCATCCATAGTGTTAAAAGAAACAAGTTGAATGTAAATTGGGCAAAGAGCTTGGTCTATGTTCATTACAACTTGCGAGGGACAACAATCCGGAGGAGGATAATTTGGAGGATGGAGTATTACTTTTAGAGCAATTGGAGAGTGTTCTTTTGGATGATGATGATCATGTTGAGATGCCACACCCATCTAGTGCCAGGGTCCCCATGTCTAGGATTCCAACTACAACAGTAGGGGCTTCATCTTCAGCTCCGCCACAATCATCTGCATCTACTTTTGCACTACCACCACGTGGAGGACCACACAATACCCGTGGTCGTGGAAGGAGGATGGGATAGTTGTTTGATGATTCTCCTTTTTCATTACATTATATGTCATAATCTATAGATGATAGATTCATAGTATTTGGTAACTAGCTCAGTTTAAACTTTAAACTTTATTGTTTTGGACCTTCGGTCTTCATACTTTAGTGTAGATGGCCTATTTTGTAAACATAACCATTCGTTCATGACTCATGTTATTGTTGACAGTTTTTGGATATATGATTTCATTTCATAAGTTTATGGTCTAGTTTCTATTATATCAATATGGCTTAAAAATTTGTATGTTGGTTTGTAAGTTCGTAATTGCTAGAATCTAGAATCTAGATGGTTGATGCTCGAATGATTAATCATTGATGTTCATGTACTACGTAGTATGGATGTCATTTCTATCTATATTGATGTACAAATATGCATGTTTTCATATATTTTGCAACTAATTTGTCTTTCTTCATGTTTTTTTTAATATAAACACAATATATATAATATATATATACATATATATACATATATATAAAAGACGCTTCGCTTCCAAGGATTTCTGGAAAATGACACTTCCCACACTCTCGCTTCCTAAAACGCTCCCGCTTCATGCAACACTGACATAGACACCCTCTACACTTGCCATGGGTCAGATGCTAGAACATCCCCCTCCTTTAGCATTTTTTTAAAGTGTTTTTGCCCACTAAAGGCAGTCGACCTCGCTTGGTGCACTTTATGACAGTCGTGGGGTTTTATTTGAGCCACTTGAATGATGTGGAAGTCACTTAAGTCACTTTACACTTGGAGGACATGACATGGCACTCACCCCTTATGTGTGGATGGGATTTTGTATCACCTTTTGATTACTTGAAGGCCAAAATGAAGAAGCTGTCCACTTTAGAAGGTTTTATTTGGATTTGGGAGAGGTCGTCCCCTGTTTTAGAGGTGGATGTTTGAGCTAGGGTGACCAAAGATCATTCCTTTACACATTTTAAGGCCCCACAAGTCAATTTCAAGTGGGACATTGTACCTTGAAGCCAAATCGACCCTCCTAGAAGCATGACACCACCCCTTTGTGAGGGTTTTAAACAAGTATCATTTAATTGTATTTTTTGACTTAGTCTCCAAGCTATGTGATGACAAGTCACTTTTGCTTTAATCCTTAACGTAAATTTGGGGAATAAAGAATGGGAAGGAGTTGTGAGTCTCATCTATATATAAAGGCAATCCTCTCATTCCAAATTGTTGTGAATTGTTGGAGATCATTTCAAGCCATTAATAGAAGATCTTTTACTTGGTGTTTCTTGGTGTCAATTCTTGGAGCTCTTCCTTTCTTGGTTATTCTTCTTGTATTTCAAAGACTATTGTGAATATACAAGTTTCTACTAAAGCTAGCAAGATCAATCCATTGAAGAGTTACTCAACTACTTGGAAGGAGGGCATCTAGGGTTTGTATCTATTCCATCTTCCTTAAAATGATTTGGTAAGGTTTTTTCTTTTGTCTTGATTAGTTTTATACTCCTTGGCAAGGGTTTCAAGTATTCTTTCCAATCTTTTGTTAATCTTGTTAGTGAAGGCTATTCCCTTGAGGAAACCCTTCTTGTAGGGCCTTGGTTTTCATGATTTGTCTTGATTAGACAAGGGACTACTAGCCCTGAGGCACTAGCCTCCCACTCTAATCCATAAACATTGAATAACCAATTCTTATAGGGGCATACTTATTGACCCCATAAGCCCTGACTGGAGACAAGGCACTAAACTTAACTCCCAACCAACCACAAAAACCCTAAAAATCCAATTATTTTCTTTTCATGTCATATAAAATACAAAAATACAAAAAATATATAAAAGATGTATCGTCAAAAATATTTATTTCAGTGTCTAATGCAAAGCTAACAGTTTACTCTAATTTCTAGACATTTTTATCCAAGGGTTTATGCTTCATTGTTGATATCTAACCCTAAGAAAGTGAATCAGCCCTATTGGTATTGTGCTATAAGGTTGTATTTAACGTTTTGTCACTGATTTAAGGTGTTTACTAATTCTAGAAATTAAATTACACAATAAAAATCAAAATTGGTGAAACCCTAAAGTTAAGCTTTAACCCTAAAAGGTGCATTATAACCCTACTCTAGCTTATATTTCACTTGTAGATTTGTTATAAAGGATATCTAACATATTCTAACGATGCAATTCATCTTCTAAGTACTTCATAGTTGTTATATGTCATTTTGGAGATTTTTGGTGAAACCTCAAGGGGATTCACCATCTCTCTTTGCACATTTGAGCTAAATGCTTGGTTACTATCCATTTGTACTTGCAATTGATCATTGTTGGGCTGTTTTGGCATAGTTTGTTCATTGCCCTAGCTAAAGTACCCATTATTTATCATTACAAGTGCTTTCAAGCACTCTTGGGGAGATTTTCCTCACCCAAAATCTGCATTTTCTGTGTTTTTTTATCATATATCAGATTCTGTAATTGTTGGACAGCAGTAAGCTGCTCCAATTTGCAGCATATAATCAAGGGGTAACTCGGGTATATCATTTGTTATTTATTTATGCAATTAGGTCTCACTCTTGTGCGGTAAAAGGTGTTGATGTTTTGGTAGCTGCAAGAGGTATTAACCTCCATGGATAAACCTTTGACTAGAATAGAATATTCCGGAAGCAAGAGAAAACCTAGAGAGATGTGTAAAAACCCTGGAAGACAAGTCGGCTCAGCAGAATAAGTAATATTGAAGTATTATATGCAGAAAAGGACAAGTCGGCCCTACTTGAAGAGACACATGTTCACCTGGCCAGATTAGTATAAATAGAAGGCGCTTCAACTCATTTGGCAACACACTCACACTCAAGAAAGTGGTGCGCAAGTCTAGAGGAAGAGTGCAGTTGCAACGACTACAGCTGGGTACTGATCTTGGTCTATGGTTTGGGACTTTCTACTTGGTGTGCTACCTTTGGAGAAAAGTGCGCTCTGTCTCTCTTGGTTATCTGTTGGGTTTAGTGTTGCTTCCCGAAATCATTCTTTTTGTCAAAGGTTAAGGTGCTCAGGGGTGGCTTTGTGCCTATGGTTGGGTGGCAATGCTGTGACATTGTCTAATGGTTAAATGAGCACAATATTCTAACAGGTTATGGGCCCACACCACCTTCGGAACAATCTAACCACTGGAGGGTAGATCCGTAGCTCTCTGTCAAGCTCGTTGTAGCACAATTGCAGTTGCAGTGCTAGTTCCTTCGTGCCAATTCCTTCCTGCCAATTCCTTCATGCCAATTCCTTCGTGCCAGTTCCTTTGTGCCAGTTCCTTCGTGCCAGTTCCTTCGTGCCAATTCCTTCGTGCCAGTTCCTTCGTGCCAGTTCCTTCGTGCCATTTGCAACACCAGTTGCAGTTCAAGTTACAATGCGAGTTGCAGCACCAATTGCAGTGCGAGTTGCAACACCTATTGCAATGCCAGCACCAGTTGCAGTACCAGTTGCAGTGAAAGTTTTTGTGAAGTGTTGGGACTAATTTTTGGTTATCCTAGTGCGCCCTAACCCAGCGCATCTCCTGGTGCCCTCAACTATCAAAAACATCAAAGTTGAATTTTTGGGTAAAAGTCAACATTTCACTGTCAAAGTCAAGGTTTGACTAGTCAAAGTCAAAAGACTGGTCAAGGTCAGTCAAAGACAATCATGACTTCCTCCATAAAATCAGAGTGGCGCAGCAGAAGCAGACTCTTGGTAGAGCATGGAAGACAAGGATTGACATCATCCTTGCAAAGAACAAAGGGCAAAATTATGGAACCACAGACTAAAGAGCAGGCATCAAAGGATGAAGAGTTTGATTTTTGGAGCTTCCAAGCACATGAACGTGGAGTAGGAGAAACAATAAAAAGAAACTACTGCAGATCTGAATCTCTGGAAAGAGAAGGGATCTTTGTCCAAGAAGCAATCGTAGAGCCAAAAAGATCTCAGATCTAATACATTCAAAGGAACAACACACTCTCCAGGTTGGAAAGAATACTTGTCTAAGAAAAAAAGCAACTCAAGCGGAACAATAGCCAGACTCCAGGTTTGCATATCAGGTTTGATATTTTTATTGTTGCTTAAGTATTGCAATCCTTTAGATTTTATTAATGCTAGGAACAAATGAATACTTAGTAGCATGTAATATTAATATAAATCCTTATTGTACTTAATTGCAATATGAACTAACATCTCCTCTAGGAGATATTTCTTGTTTTTGTTCTTAGGCAGGACACCTTGGTAATGCTATAATGAATTACCATGAAATTGATATCTTCTTATATAAAATGCTAATATATTGGAAATACTTTTGCTCTTGTTGTTTATGTTTCAGGCATGTTATCCTACATATTCCAGGAAGGTTACCATAGAAAAGAAAGACTTGAAAGGACTCAGAGGGAGTCAAACTTCAGAGGGAGTTAGTCATCAGGAAGAAGCAAGGTTTTGTGACACTTTGCAGGATGCATAGGGACATGTAGCAGACAGAAGCATGGTTCGAGGATTTTCTCAGTTAAAGGGAGTTGATGGTAGAATTTGAAAAGAAGGATTTTGTAGGCCTTTGTGCCAAGTTGTAGGCCTTCGTGCCGAGTTGTAGGCTTCATGTCGAGTTGTAGGCCTTTGTGTCGAGTTGTAGGTCTTCATGCCAAGTTGTAGGCTTCGTGTCAAGTTTTAGGCCTCCGTGTCGAGTTGTACGCTTCCTACCAAGTTGTAGGCTTCCTATCAAGTTGTAGGCTTCATGCCGAGTTGTAGGATTTATGCCGAGCTATAGGCTACTCCAATGAGATGGTCTAGTATGCTGACTTGTTACTACATCAATGAGACAGTCTGGTACGTTAGTGGCGTAGTCAAGAACATGTATGGCTGTGATGGTGTTGCTCGTAATATGATCTAGGTGATCATGAGATAGCCTGTGTAGCTCTAGTGATGCTACCAGTCTGCAAGACCATGTAGGTCTTGCCCATGCCATGTGAGATGGATGGATAATGATGATAGTAATGATGATGCTCACGACATGGGTGTAGCCATGGGTGAGCACGTCATGCAGGTGTAGCCCATGACGATGATGGTGACACACACTACGAGATGTAGCTCTAGTGTTCTATAGCGGGTTGTGGCCCCTAGACGAGATTGACAGATCCACATAGGCGTAGCCATGTGTGACGTAATGGTGCTACCAGTAGCATGGTCTGCGTAACCATGACAAGAGGATCATGGCATAGCGAGCAAGGCTATGAAGAGCAGAAGGGAACATCATGGTTAAATACCTCCCTAGCTAAGAGGGAGTGTTGATGTTTTGGTAGCTTCGGGAGGTATTAACCTCCATGGATAAACCTTTGACTAGAATAGAATATTCCGGAAGCAAGAGAAAACCTAAACATGTGTGAAAACCCTGGAAAACAAGTTGGCTCGGCAGAATAAGCAATATTGACGTATTATATGCAGAAAAGGACAGGTCGGCCCTGCTTGAAGAGACACTTGTTCACCTGGCCAGATTAGTATAAATAGAAGGTGCTTGAACTCATTTGGCAACACACACACACTCAAAAAAGTGTTGCACAAGTCTAGAGGAAGAGTGTCGCTGCAACGACTGCAGCTGGGTATTGGTCTTGGTCTATGGTTTGGGACTTTCTGCTTGGTGTGCTACCTTTGGAGAAAGGTGCACTCTCTCTCTCTTGGTTATCTGTTGGGTCTAGTGTTGCTTCCCGGAATCATTCTTTCTGTCAAAGTTTAAGGTGCTCGGGGGTGGCTTTGTGCCTATGGTTGGGTGACAATGTTGTGACATTGTCTATGGTTAAACAAGCACAACATTCTAACAAAAGGTACTTGTTTCTTCATTCAAAGAGTGGTATCATAGCGTTGATTTATCTTTCATTAGAAGTGCTTGAAGAACTTGGTTATGGGATGGCAGTACCTAGAGAACTGGCTTGTGCCAAAAGATTTGTTATGAGGTACTTAAGTTCATCATGATTTTTATTAATTAGATTTCTTATTTCCATTTGTTCTTGTTGTAGGTCACTATGGTTCTGAGCAATTTGTTTATCTAATTGGTCGTGTTTCTCCTGAATTTCATTCCTAATTTCATCATGCTTTACAATGTTCATTTTTTGTTGCTCTTCTAATCTCTCCAACCTTGAATTTATATCAGCCATTTTTCTAGTCATTGGCGAGGTATTTGTACACTCATTTTTGACCAAGTTAAGTTGTTATTGTACAGATTAAGAATTTCCTTGAATTTTTCAGAACTGTATGGCTGAATATGATGGTTGAACATTGTGGTATGGAATTGAACGAACTATAATAATTAATTATTCAATTGTACAATACAGTGATGTGTAATTGAAATCATACTACTGTGGATTCAAATGGCGGCGACTGTATGGACACGACTGTGCAGATTGGTAAAGATAATTACTACTGTAATTGTCATACAATCACAGGGACAAAGTACGATGATTAATCACTGTTGTAATTTGGCCATACAATTTTAATTGTGTACGGATGACAAGATGGTGTATGGACACGATCGTAGAGACTTGATGATTGATGTACGACCGCTAATCTACGGATGCGAGTATGGCAACCACTAATGTAGCATTAAATGTTAAAGTTAGAACCTTAGAGGTTATGTGGCTAAACCACCATAACCACCATGAGGTGTTATAAATTGTTATGAGATATGAGGAAAGGGTGTGAGAAAGATGTATTGATTGCAGCATTAACAATAAACATGTATCATTATGTCTTCTCTCCACATGTGTTCTGCGTATGTTTATGCATCCCAAAATTTTACATGGTATCAAAACGATATCGGTCCTAAGCTTGTGACTGCATAACTTTTTTGGTTATATAAATTAAATAGATAAAACAAATGTTTAGCATATGATGAAATTCTCCATGAACGTGAAGAATGAAGTCTGACACCTAGTGTCTCACTGTCTGACAATGATTTCCTAACAAATCTTCAAGGTAGTTCTCACATAGACGACACATTATTCATTGAGTCTGATGGAGAATTCCAAAGTATGCAAAAGAGACAAAAGGCACATTTTTGCTGAACAGAAAATATCATTGTGGGATTTGAAGGTACATTTCAGTTTTGAAGAATGTAATTTTAAGGGTTAGTATGCTGGTGTTAATGGCTTAACCATGTAGTTTGTGAAACAAAGAAGGAAGACAACAATGATGAAATTAATGAAGACTGCTTGTTTTGATTAGCAGCTCAAAGTCTCCAGACAAAGGGTATAAAAGTTGGAATGCTTAGTTTGATTGATTACCTAGGAAAATACAACAGAATTCTACCTTCAATGTAATGATGTGCAAGGTTGATGCCAATTTAATAGACTTAGAAGATAGTCTATGGGACTTTTGTGTAGTTCTACCATCAAAATGAGGGTGATGATAGTTTGATGAAGGACTAACGAAAAAACCTGGATCTAAAATAGTTGATGCTTTGTTGAAGAACCAGCAGGTGTCGTCATTGGTTACCTAGATGCCTTTGTGGATGGAAGTGAACATTATGTGGTCTTTACA
>JASDQU010374126.1:26237-36243 GCA_032191745.1 Picea mariana | reverse complement strand
CGTGCCATTTCCTTCATGCCAATTCCTTCGTGCCATTTGCAGCACTAGTTGCAGTTCCAGTTGTAGCACCAATTGCAGTGTGAGTTGCAACACCTATTGCAATGCTAGCACCAATTGCAGTACCAGTTGTAGTGAAAGTTTTTGTGAAGTGTTGGGACTAATTTTTGGTTATCCTAGTGCGCCCTAACCCAGCGCATCTCCTGGTGCCCTCAACTATCAAAAACATCAAAGTTGAATTTTTGGGTAAAAGTCAACGTTTGACTGGTCAAAGTCAAGGTTTGACTAGTCAAAGTCAAAAGACTGGTCAAGGTCAAAGTCAAAGACAATCATGACTTCCTCCATAAAATCAGAGTGGCACAGCAGAAGCATTGTCTCTTGGTAGAGCATGGAAGACAAGGATTGACATCATCCTTGCAAAGAACAAAGGGCAAAATTATGGAACCACAGACTAAAGAGCAAACGTCAAAGGATGAAGAGTTTGATTTTTGGAGCTTCCAAGCACATGAACGTGGAGTAGGAAAAACAATAAAAAGAAACTACTGCAGATCTGAATCTCTGGAAAGAGAAAGGATCTTTGTCCAAGAAGCAATCGTAGAGCCAGAAAGATCTCAGATCTAATACATTCAAAGGAACAACACACTCTCCAAGTTGGAAAGAATACTTGTCTCAAAAGAAAAGCAACTCAAGCAGAACAATAGCCAGACTCTAGGTTTGCATATCAGGTTTGATATTTCTATTGTTGCTTAAGTATTGCAATCCTTTAGATTTTATTAATGCTAGGAACAAATGAATACTTAGTAGCATGTAATATTAATATAAATGTTTATTGTACTTAATTGCAATATGAACTAACATCTCCTCTAGGAGATATTTCTTGTTTTTGTTCTCAAGCAGGACACCTTGGTAATGCTATAATGAATTACCATGAAATTGGTATCTTCTTATATAAAATGCTAATATATTGGAAATACTTTTGCTCTTGTTGTTTATGTTTCAGGCATGTTATCCTACGTATTCCAGGAAGGTTACCATAAAAAAGCAAGACTTGAAAGGACTCAGAGGGAGTCAAACTTCAGAGGGAGTCAGTCATTAGGAAGAAGCAAGGTTTCGTGACACTTTACAGGATGCATAGGGACATGCAGCAGACAGAAGCGTGGTTCGAGGATTTTCTCAGTTAAAGGGAGTTGATGGCAGAATTTGAAAAGAAGGATCTTGTAGGCCTTTGTGCCGAGTTGTAGGCCTTCGTGCCAAGTTGTAGGCTTTGTGTCAAGTTTTAGGCCTCCGTGCCAAGTTGTAGGCTTCCTGCCAAGTTGTAGGCTTCATGCCGAGTTGTAGGCCTTGTGCCGAGTTGTAGGATTTATGCCGAGCTGTAGGCTACTCCAATGAGATGGTCTAGTACGTTGATTTGTTACTACACCAATGAGACAGTCTGGTACGCTAGTGGCGTAGTCAAGAATATGTATGGTTGTGATGGTGTTGCTCGTAATATGATCTAGGTGATCATGAGATAGCCTGTTGTTAGAAATAGAGAAATAAAGCAAAGTAGTTACTGTCTTAAAAAAAACTTAGTGAGAACAGTAGAGATCTGAACTAAATCTAGACTTTAAAACAAATATATAAGTGTTTAGAATTTCATTCTGAACATAGACAGTTCATAGATAAACCCTTTCTAAATAGATTACAGATCTGAACTGTAGGCAGGCAGATCTAGGTAAATGGCAAATAGTTATAAACCATAAAAACAAATCTAGAAAGTGAAATAGTCAGATCTGAGAAATAGGCAAATCTAGTTAATTTGATGACAGATTTAATTATTGGATCTGTTATAGATCATACAAGAACTGACAAATCTAACTAGGAGAAACGATATAGATCTATATAGATCAAGAACTCAAAATCACATTTAATATTCAGATCTGATATGGATCTATCACATAAACAAACTTTTAAAAACAGAGAACTAATGAACTGAACAGGTTACTTACCTTGCCTTGTAGTTTTACCTCTGAAGGAGTCACAGCCACACATAAGAGATGTAAAACCTCTTGTAGTTATGCTCAGAAAAATTAAGATCATAGATCTACCATGTAGGTTAGATCTCTTGCCAAGAGATGAATAAATTTTCTTGCCACCAAGGAGAAAGGGCCACATAAACACCACACCAAAAATCTGTGATTAAACCCTCACACACTCTAGAGAACCAAACCCTCATACACACAGGAAATTTCAGGGATCCAAGCCCTCATTCAAAAGAAGGGTTACAGGCTGCTTATAGAGGGTCGCGGCTCAAAAGAAGGGTACAGAAATGTAGGCACAGCACAGAAGGAGGGCCGCAGTCATGCTAGAGAGGTCACGGCTCAGCAAATCTTCACTGTGAGGGGGACGGCATCTACAGATTCTTTACACCAGCATAAGCCCTTAGTTCAGCAACCTTAACACAGAATTTTCATCAGCAGGGAAAGGACCTTCATCACACCACACATGGACCTGTCAAGACAACGCTGAACTGTTGAAGGAGGGCCGCAGTTAGCAAGGAGAGCATTGTTGCAAGGAGGGTCGCAGCTAGCAAGGAGAGATCCGCTCACTGTTGCAAGGAAGGCCGCAGCTAGCAAGGAGAGCACTGTTGCAAGGAGGGCCGCAGCTAGCAAGGAGAGATCCGCTCACTTTAATGATCATAAAAGTGTAGTATGAAGGGTAGAGGGTAGGCCTTATTTATAGTTTAGGCTAGGGCAAAAACAAGGGTAATAGTAATTAAATTAAAAATAAAAATAACATGTTTTAATTAATATAAATATTAATTCAAAACATGTTATAATTAAAATATTTAATTAATATTTCACATTAACCCTTAAGACAAAAACAAGGCCCCAAACAAACACAAACAAGGGTAAAGGGGTTTTAGATGGGGTAGCTTGGTGGCAATACTTGTCCATTCCTATTCAAGGTGACCTTATTAACTTTATCATCATTGCATATGGGATACATCCCTCATGTGGTCATGCCCACCTTCAAGAAGGGTCATACACCAACAAAGTACCTGATCAAGGATCAAGTTGCCCCAGAACATTTATGGGGTCTTATCCACCAAGATACAAGACCAGGGATCAACCCATGCCCCAGGCATGGGTACCCTGGACCATGTCCAGGAGCCCTAGACATATCTAGGGACTTTAACTGCTTGGTCTCAGACCAAGAACCCCAGTCATATACTGGGGGCCATCTCAAGGGTCTTTACTACTTGGTCCCAGACCAAGAACCCCAGTCATATACTGGGCACCCTAACAAGGGTCTTTTGCCATGGAACTGACTGTTTGGTCCCAAACCAAGAACCCCAGGAGTGCACTGGGGGCCCTAGATCTCAGCTAGGGTCTTTGCCATCCTCCCGGAGAATGGCTCTTGCAGCTGCTATAAATTTAACACCTGTGTAGCTCTGGTGATGCTACCAGTCTGCAAGACCATGTAGGTCTTGCCCATGCCATGTGAGATGGATGGATAATGATGATAGTAATGATGATACTCACAACATGGGTGTAGCCATGGGTGAGCACGTCATGCGGGTGTAGCCCATGACGATGATGGTGACACGCACTACGAGATGTAGCTCTAGTGTTCTATAGCGGGTTGTGGCCCCTAGACGAGATTGACAGGTCCACATCGGCGTAGCCATGTGTGACGTAATGGTGCTACCAATAGCATGGTCTGCGTAACCATGACAAGAGGATCATGGCATAGCGAGCAAGGCTATGAAGAGAAGAAGGGAACATCATGGTTAAATACCTCCCTAGCTAAGAGGGAGTGTTGATGTTTTGGTAGCTACGGGAGGTATTAACCTCCATGGATAAACCTTTGACTAGAATAGAATATTCCGGAAGCAAGAGAAAACCTAAACATGTGTGAAAACCCTGGAAAACAAGTCGGCTCGGCAAAATAAGTAATATTGAAGTATTATATGCAGAAAAGGACAGGTCGGCCCTGCTTGAAGAGACACTTGTTCAACTGGCCAGATTAGTATAAATAGAAGGTGCTTGAGCTCATTTAGCAACACACTCACACTCAAAAAAGTGTTACACAAGTCTAGAGGAAGAGTGTCGCTGCAACGACTGCAGCTGGGTATTGGTCTTGGTCTGTGGTTTGGGACTTTCTGCTTGGTGTGCTACCTTTGGAGAAAGGTGCACTCTCTCTCTCTTGATTATCTGTTGGGTCTAGTGTTGCTTCCCGGAATCATTCTTTCTATCAAAGTTTAAGGTGCTCGGGGGTGACTTTGTGCCTATGGTTGGGTGACAATGCTGTGACATTGTCTATGGTTAAACAAGCACAACATTCTAACAAAAGGTACTTGTTTCTTCATTCAAAGAGTGGTATCATAGCGTTGATTTATCTTTCATTAGAAGTGCTTGAAGAACTTGGTTATGGGATGGCAGTACCTAGAGAACTGGCTTGTGCCAAAAGATTTGTTATGAAGTACTTAAGTTCATCATGATTTTTATTAATTAAATTTCTTAACATTTGTTCTTGTTGTAGCTCACTATGGTTCTGAACAATTTGTTTATCTAATTGGTCGTGTTTCTCCTGAATTTCATTCCTAATTTCATCATGCTTTACAATGTTCAATTTTTGTTGCTCTTCTAATCTCTCCAACCTTGAATTTATATCAGCCATTTTTCTAGTCATTGGCGAGGTATTTGTACACTCAATTTTGACCGAATTAAGTTGTTATTGTACAGATTAAGAATTTCCTTGAATCTTTCAGAACTGTATGGCTGAATATGATGGTTGAACGTTGTGGTATGGAATTGGACGAACTATAATAATTAATTATTCAATTGTACAATACAGTGATGTGTAATTGAAATCATACTACTGTGGATTCAAATGGCGGCGACTGTATGGACACGACTGTGCAGATTGGTAAAGATAATTACTACTGTAATTATCATACAATCACAAGGACAAAGTACGATGATTAATCACTGTTGTAATTTGGCCATACAATTTTAATTGTGTACGGATGACAAGATGGTGTACAGACACGATCGTAGAGACTTGATGGTTGATGTACGACCGCTAATCTACGGATGCGAGTATGGCAACCACTAATGTAGCATTAAATGTTAAAGTTAGAACCTTATAGGTTATGTGGCTAAACCACCATAACCACCATGAGGTGTTATAAATTGTTATGAGATATGAGGAAAGGGTGTGAGAAAGATGTATTGATTGCAGCATTAACAATAAACATCTATCATTATGTCTTCTCTCCACATGTGTTCTGCGTATGTTTATGCATCCCAAAATTTTACATGGTATCAAAACGATATCGGTCCTAAGCTTGTGACTGCATAACTTTTTTGGTTATATAAATTAAATAGATAAAACAAAYGTTTAGCATATGATGAAATTCTCCATGAACGTGAAGAATGAAGTCTGACACCTAGTGTCTCACTGTCTGACAATGATTTCCTAACAAATCTTCAAGGTAGTTCTCACACAGACGACACATTATTCATAGAGCCTGATGGAGAATTCCAAAGTATGCAAAAGAGACAAAAGGCACATTTTTGCCAAACAGAAAATATCATTGTGGGATTTGAAGGTACATTTCAGTTTTGAAGAATGTAATTTTAAGGGTTAGTATGCTGGTGTTGATGGCTTAACCATGTAGTTTGTGAAACAAAGAAGGAAGACGACAATGATGAAATTAATGAAGACTGCTTGTTTTGATTAGCAGCTCAAAGTCTCCAGACAAAGGGTATAAAAGTTGGAATGCTTAGTTTGATTGATTACCTAGGAAAATACAACAGAATTCTACCTTCAATATAATGGTGTGCAAGGTTGATGCCAATTTAATAGACTTAGAAGATAGTGTATGGGACTTTTGTGTAGTTCTACCATCAAAATGAGGGTGATGATAGTTTGATGAAGGACTAACGAAAAAACCTGGATCTAAAATAGTTGATGCTTTGTTGAAGAACCAGCAGGTGTCGTCATTGGTTACCTAGATGCCTTTGTGGATGGAAGTGAACATTATGTGGTCTTTACATATTAAAATTTTGTAGTCCCTTTCTTGTTGATGTAAAACTTTTGACATACAAAACTTTTGGGCTTTTGTATCAAGGCAKAAAGGACATTTGAAAAATATTATCTTTGTGTTAAGGGGAGTTGTTGGAATATTAACATTCTAAATAATATTTATGTTAAGAATTATAAAAGTTTGTATAATGGTAACTTTTATATTACTAAAATGTGACCGATGTTAGCTGATTAAACCACCATTACAACCTAAGGGTGTTATAAATTGTAATGAGATATGAGCTCTTTAACAGGACATGGCCCCCAGGGCCTCCATGTCATGAATCCCACGTGTTGGACACAGATTCGTGAGGACACATGCCAAACTCATGTCCAACATGTGCCCTACACGTGTCCCAATTTCAGGACACGTGTTATGCGCAGAAAAGGACCTGGGCTCACGTTTTCTCATGCAGGTTGGAGCTGTGAGGTGTTTTGGTGTACATCTGTGGATTATTTTGCAGATTTGAAGGGATTCCAAGTTCTGGGCAAGTGGATTTTTCAACCAGTGCTAGAGCCAGTCACTTATGATGATGGTGATCCTCATGAGGGGCCATCCTCCACACTAGCAGATGCACAGATTGGATTGGATATAGAGGAGGAGCAGGAGGATGGAGGAGAGAGCAGTGGTAGTGATGTTGATTTTGATGATTATGACATGGAGGACTAGGGCAATGAAGCAAAACAGTAGTATCTTTTCAATTTCAGTGAATAAAACAACTAGGTCTAAGGTTCAAAAAACTCAAACACTTAACTATTACACAGATCTAGGAGATCTGAAGTGAGACAGTAGTTTAGATTTAATAATCTTAGTAAAACTAGATCTGATGATCAGAGATAAAACTCAGATCTAAAGTTCAGAAGTTAAACAAGAACTCTACTACTTGGACAGTGAACAGTTAAGGATAAAACCAAGACAGTAAATCAAATCTATAATGCTGGACTCAAAAACATTTCACAGATCTATAGATCTAAAGCAATCTAATCATAAACAGTAAATCAAACTAAGAGACAAACGTTAAGCTCAATATATAGATCAGATCTAGTAGATGTCTAGGCTAATACATAGATCTAGATGAATCATACAGTACAGAAATTAAAACAAAGTCCAGATCTGAAGATGATGAGTAGACAGCTTACCTTGTACTGAAACCTTACCTCTGAAGAAGTAACAGCAACCACAAGAGATGTAGAACCATTTGTATTATGCTCAGACAAGGTTCAGTTCATAGATCCACCATATAGGTTGGATCTGTTACCAATAAATGAAGGATCTTTCTTGCCACCAAAGGAATAGAACCAGAAGGACTTCACACAGTCAAACCCTCAACCAAAGAAGACTTATATCATCCAAACCCCCACACAGGAAAACTGAGGATAAACCCTCACTCATTAAGGGAGGTCGTGGCTTATAGGAAATACCCTACAGTAGTGGAGAAGAGGCTGCACCCTACAGGCTCATCACAGCAGCAAGAAAGAGCCGCAACCCTAAACAGGCTTACCACAGTAGAAAAGAGGGCCGCACCTTATAAACCCCACACAGCATAAAGAAAAAAGGGCCGCACCCCACACAGCAGAACAAAAGAGATGCCGCACCACTGACAGCCCTCAAAGGGAGCCGCTGCCACACCACACAAACCCTGCAACAGCAAAAGTAGAACAGGCCACAGCAAGGAGACAAATACACCAGCAAAGGGGGACCGCAGCAACCTCAGGCAAATTCAACAGTAAAGGCCGCAGCAAGGAGAGGATCCCCTCACTCCAAAGACAAATGATAACGATGTGTGTTGTGAGGGGTAGGAGAGGGTTCTATTTATAGTTTAGGTTAGGGGTAAAGTTAAATTAAAATATCATGTTTAAACTAAACAATTTAAACATGGTATAATAAATATTTTAATTTAAACTTAATTAACCCTTAAAACAAAAATAACATAAAAACCCCAAACCAACACAAGTAAAGGTAAAGGAGGGTTAGCAAGGTGGCAATACTCATTCATTCATTTTTCATGGTGAACTTATTACTTTATCATCATTGCATATGGGACTTATCCCTCATGTGGTCATGTCCTTCTTCAGGAAGGTCATACACCAACAAAATACTTGATCGAGGATCAAGTAGCCCCAGAACTTTTTCTGGGGTCTTATCCACCAAGGTCAAAGACCAAGGATCAACCCATGCCACAGGCATGGGTACCCTAGACATTTCCAAGGGCCCTAGGCTTATCTAGGGGCTTTAACTGCTTGGTCCTAGACCAAGAACCCCAATCGTATACTGGGGGCCCTAACAAGGGTCTTTTGCCATGGCACTGACTGTTTGGTCCCAGACCAAGTACCCCAGGAGTGCACTGGGGGCCCTAGATCTCGTCTAGGGTCTTAGCCATCCTCCAGGAGAATGGCTCTTACAGCTGCTTATAAATTTAACAGATGTGCAAGGTTGATGCCAATTTAATAGACTTAGAAGATAGTCTATGGGACTTTTGTGTAGTTCTACCATCAAAATGAAGGTGATGATAGTTTGATGAAGGACTAACNGTCGTATACTGGGGGCCCTAACAAGGGTCTTTTGCCATGGCACTGACTGTTTGGTCCCAGACCAAGTACCCCAGGAGTGCACTGGGGGCCCTAGATCTCGTCTAGGGTCTTAGCCATCCTCCTGAAGAATGGCTCTTGCAACTGCTTATAAATTTAACACTTTTGTTCATTGATATTATTTATTTATTTTGTTTAATTGTACTTGTTGTATCTTTCATTAACTCCATTTATCTTTAGGCACTGGTCTTATTGTAAACTTGTAAGTAAAAGGGGTGTGCTTGTCATTGAAAGGTTGCATTGCATTGACTATTTGTCATTTGGGTTGGGTCCCCTTAACTTAAAAACTAAAATTAACTCCTAGATCACTTAATCAACTTAACATAGTTAAGTAGGGTCTACCCCCCTTGGATTCCCTAGGAGTGAGCCTAGACGGAAGAAGTCCAAATCGAGATGACAGTGGGTTTGGACTTAGGCTTGTGCCTCCAAGGACACACCAAGTGGGTTGAAAACTTCTCCATGCTTGTAGGTGTGTATAAGGACGGAAACAGGCCCGAATTGCATCGTTCATCATATTTCATCATCAGGATCCATTCCGCATAGCTTGGCTTTGGTTCCGTTGCATTCCAATGATTTATGTAATTGTGAGTTATTATGGGTCATATTTTAATTAATTTCACTAACAAGGACATTTTGGGCATAATACTTGGAGAAACCTCTTAGTGTAATAGCTCATCGGAATTGGGAGGAAGAGCACTACAAGATTAGATGATAAGAAGTAACTTTCAGTGGTCGGAGAAGCCATAGGGATGAATAAATCACTTTTTAGAGGCAAAAAGGCCAATTAATTAATAAAGTGATTTAATTAAAGAATAATAAAATTAAAGTAAAAGTCACTTGGAGGGAAAAGGTAAACAGGTAAACAGGGGGGATAAAAGAGAGATAGGGGCTTCTATTCTCTCAATATGTTGATTATCATTTTGATGTCTAGCTTCTTGCTAGAGAGCCCATGATATTTGGGGGTTTTGAGGGTTTTGACTGAACAAACACTAGAGATCAGCTCGGTGGTGAAAGATTCCACCTTTCCTGATCCAAGCTTGGCCAAGGAGGTGAAAGATTCCTCCCTCACCATTCTACATCAGTTCAGAACTACTTCGGCCATCAGTTTGTGAAGAAGGATGCATCATAGAGGGTTTTCTGCAAAGAGGGCGCACCACTCAGCCAAGGGAGATTCGATTTGGTCTTAGGAGGTTGGGTTTGGACCAGATCTCGATTGGGGACTCTTCACCGTTATCAGGGTAAACCTTTTGGCACTTGTGGGGGGTTTACAACCTCCATATTTATTTATTTTGATGGCTGGACGAATTTCATGAAGGAGGGCGCATTTGGGATTTGAGATCCCATGATT
>JASDQU010374125.1:0-24231 GCA_032191745.1 Picea mariana | reverse complement strand
AGAACACAACCATAACTATACAAACAAAAGAGAGCACAAGAAGTAAAGGCATTTGTAGGCTAATCAGTTGTATAAAGAATGGAAGAATGAAAATATCACATGATGTGAAATAGAAATAAGAGAGGGATTATTTATACCATATCAAGTACTAGGGTGCTTTCCCCAAGAGGAGTCATGGGCACTCATAACTAACCCTTATTAACTAGGGTGGTCTTAGCCAAACATGTTGGGGATTGGGTGTAACTAGGTACGAAAAAAAAAATTACAGGATGATCGAAGAGAAATAACTTCAAAGAGGATCAATGGTGTCTAAAGACACCGTTACAACACTTAATCACAATGTATATTGAAAATTTTCAACACACTTATAATGACCCATCAGGTCCTTTATTTATAGTCTCAATATCTAACTAACTTCCTAGAAATATAAAAGATCTTATCCACATACAACTGTCAATTGTTAGAGTTGACTCCGTCAAATCTATGGTGTCTAGTCAGCTCATCAAATTAGCTCGACTTGACCATCCATGCATCCAACTCGTAGTTGATTGCTTGACTAGTCGATCCATCGATCAATTGTCTTTGACTTCTAGTCGATTTTCTGACCAACAGGCTAGTCAACTACTCGACCGACTGATGTCAACTTTCGGTCAATTGCCCAACCAATTGTTTCCAGTTGTTGGTCGACTGCCTGACCGACTGATTCTGGGAGAAGTGCGATGAACCATCAAAACCTAAGGTTCCAACAAAACCTAATAATGATGATTACATAAAGTAGATCATGGCCGAAAGAAAAGCTTGCACCATGCTCAACAATATCTTTTTTTTTGTAGAGGTTTTATTGGGTCAATATTTGGGCCCCGGGCTATTTTGAACCTTCATAGTTTCCTTTTTTGTTGTATTGAAATGGATATATGATTTCTCCATGGTATATGTATCTTTGGTTCAAATTTGGATGCCCCTTTGGAGTTTGTTTGTTCATTAGGTGAGGATATTAAATGGTCCTTTGGGTTTAAGGAAATCGGACAAAAAAGACGTGTTATTTAAGTCTTGGGCACTTGATGGTGATGTCTCGTAACCCATACCTAGAAAACTAATTTTTAAATTTTGAGCATCGTGCTCCCATGTAATCTCATTTTCTATCAGTAAGATATAACTTGACCCTTTTCTCCATCTTATATATATATATATATATATATATTACGATTTTGTAGTAGCAAGTTTAACAAAAATGGGAATATCTTGCTACTTCTTTTGCTACTCAAATAACCTAGAGATGGTACTCTTTTGTTGGATGCTAAATTATTTGGATGATTATATTAGTGATGTGAACCCATGGAAAGAAGAAGTGATTGTGGCAAAAAATCCAACTCTCACTACTATATGAGACACCAAACAAGTGACTTCCCAAACTCTCTATAATACTTACCATAGCAGTATTATGTTATGCAATGCTTCTTTATGAAATATTAACTCTACACTATTAATGATTTTCACAATAAAGTTAAAACCAAAAACTAAATCGTATGGAATTTATTACTATGTGTGCCTTGGGTATATCCAAATAAGCATGGGTCTGCATGTTATCCCTTGAAATTACACCCTGTGTAATCTCGGTGCCAATTTTTGGAGATCAACTATTACATCCACTAAAGTCCTATGGATAGTTTATCAGTTCGCTCAATAGTGCTATTTGAGGATCTGGTGTGTCTACATGCATGGTGCTTCCTAATTTATTATTACGAGTCACATGTATACATACTTCGCATGCCACATTCAATGTTTTCGTGATGATTTTGGTGCATGTAAGGTTATCTAGGGGTTCCACAAGTGCATACAAAGTTTATGGTTAGTTTACATGTGACGTGCATGTTATTTGGAAAAACTATTATATTGAGTACTTAGGCCTATAGGACTTGCATGGTGAAACAATGTGTCATCGATCTTTGCAAGCATGAGTCAAATGAGCCCATTTTCAACGACAAGCAAGGTGGTGCTATTTTTACCTTTTTTAATTTTTAGACATGATATTATATTAAGTATTGCCACAAGTGTCATTTTGGCAATCCAAGGTTCCTACTTTTTAGGAGGTTGAACTTGGAATTTTGAGGTTCTTGTTTTTTAGGAGGGGTCATTGCTATTTTTAACACACTTATTTTTAGGTAGTGATGTGGCGCTTACAGGGTTATGATTGGTCGAAGAGAGGGTGTCATGTGTCATAGTGTGTGAAAAACATTATTTCTGTATTTATAATTTAGCAAGCATGAGGATATTGACATGTGTTTCATGTGGATAAAGAAAAAAATAATTAATAAAGTTAATAATATCTCTCACCAAAGATATCTTTGAAAGAGATTGTGTCTTATCCATGCAAAGAAAAGAGTAATTTTCAATTGGAGATTATTTATTGCCAAATAATTTATTCTTATCCACAAGGAGGGTGCACTAGTTGAGTTGGATATATGTAGTCTATTTTGAACTCAATCTTATCTATTCATTTGAAGTGAAGTGAACCTTTCATGCAGCCTAATCCACTTACATCTAGAGATTATTGTGTCTTGCACAAGTGACTACTTCAGTTCGAAGTACATGTAGTTGTGCATGAATAACTATTATTGGCCAAGGAAGGTGCACCATTTAGAGGAAGAGATATCTATTTAACTAATTTTTAGAGATGGAGAGATGGGTTGGATACTAGAGAATTTGATATCTGCAACTAATATTTGAGTGTACTTTACTTGAAATTTCCCAAAAATCCTAGAATATGAATGAAGCTTGAGCACTTAGTCCACATTTCCCTTCTTTTTTGTGTATCGATCTTCGTTATTGATTCTTGCAACCTTCTTGTTTAGAGTAAATGAGTCAATTTTAGAAGATTGTGTGGGTTTTCTCACCTAGCTTTAATGTAATTATTATGAATATGAGTGGTTTTCCTTGACCCCAAAAGTTTGTAGGAAAAAAATTTACCCCTTAGATTTTGAACAACTAAGATAGGGTTGTGTTTCAACATACATCATAAGGTTTAAGACATTCAATCCAATGAGATTGTTCCTTAGAATTCTCCATCTCCAAATGGGCACTTGCTTTAGCTCCCATTTGATTCAATGACCAAATGGCATGAAATGGTTTCCAAATCCTTTTGTAAAAGTTGTTAGTGCTTTCCTTTTGTGTGCTTTACCTACACTCATTGACCCAATTTGATTTCAAAGACTTAGTCCATAGGTCATAGGAAAGTGATAGGGATACCCCTTTAGTGTTAGCATGAACCAACCAAAATTAAAGGAGCTCAAGAGGTGATAGGTCCTTCACTCCTAAACACTTCACCCAAAGCTCTTTCTAGGTGATAACAGTTTTTTGTCGTCATTGCTTCGGACTAGGGTGAGTCCTTAGGAATTAGTAGTCTATGCTACAACAACTTTGATGAGAAACACTCTTTGAATAGGAGTGATCTCATATGGTGATTCCACTGAGGAACAAATCCTTGTTCATTTGAATTTGAATGTCCTATTGTTTGAGGGTGAGAGCAAGTAGAAATGTTGGAATCCTTTAAATCTCTCACCTAGAAACTTCACCAATATGCAATCCCTATTCTATAAAAGAAGAAATCTGCTAAATCATTGAAATATCTAGTTAATTGCAGGCATGCCATCATCTCATAAGTATTTAGTTTCCATGTATCACCATTAGATCTTACTTCCATGCAATTGCAACTTCACTCATTTCCAAATAAATGAAGAGGCAAAGTCCCGAAATAAAAGGAAAATGACCCTATTTTTGCTAATGATTATTTAGCTATATATTTTGGGTTTGTTGAGAAGGTTTACATGGAGTATGAAAATATGTGTTCATGCATTTAGAGGGAATGCTAAAGAATTGTATCTTAGTTTACTTAATGGTTGCATTACCTCTAGTGAGGAATTTGAAAGGATATTCATGGAGAAATAGGGTAATCAAGAACCCAATCTCTCAAAGAGGTCATATGCTGAAGGCCACATCCATGAAGTTCAAAATGAGCATACAAAAAACACTAGGGAAAATTCTCATGTACATGTTGAGAAAAGAGTTGAAAATGAATCAAAACTTCAAAGACAAGCCAAAAGAGTAGCCTTGCAACAACACCACAACTCGCCTACACACAAGCCTAACATGTACTCATTCTACTCCCCAAGCTACTAGAAGTGTTTTGTTTTATTCTTCAAATTCCCATGTATGCATAGAAAATATTTGGGTTGGAAATATAGATGAGGAATTTGAAAGCAATAAATATATTACTGAAAGTACTCTTTCTGTGAGCAATAATGAACATATAAATGAAGAAAATAAAGGTGAGAAACTACATGAAACTCTTCACTTCAAAAAACATGTAGTGGATGGTACTTTGTATTGTAATAACCTTGAAGATCACGATGGAGAAAAGAAGTATGGATTGATTGAAAGATTCCATAGGTTCAATTTTGATTCTAGTGGGGCAATCGGTGAAATAGCTAGTCATAGAAAATTCATTGTAATGACTAACTATGCACATCAACATATAAAGGAGACTAATGCGTTAAATCTTGCACCTAATAGACACACTCGTTTTCTTTGTCGTGGATCCAACACTGACATTTGCATGAAGGATGATGAGTACACATTGCTACCTAATGCATCGTTCCATCTAGAGGATCAAATATTAGAAGATTTAGAGGTGTCCCATAGCAATGCATTTGTGTTAGTAAGAGCATTTTGCTTCAATAAAAACAATAATTATGCTATGTATGTTTCTCTTGTTTGTGATGAAAATGGATTCTATGAGTATGATAAAGGAAAACAAAACCAATAAAACATCATTATTCCTCGATTCTATATATTCTGGAGAGAAAAGAAGTCATGATGGGAATCAACATAATAAACTGTCTTCATCTAATGCACATCTAAGCTTGGAGAAAAACCCATGTTATAAGGAGACAGATTTTTGTGATAGTTATGCACGAAGAACATCTAAGGGGAGAGGATGAACAAATTCATTGGTCCCAGGAAAAGCCATTGGGAAGATGAAAAAATCTCAAAGATGCATTGTTTCATGATCTCAATAGTGTATTCAACTTTTCTTTGATGTAGAAGGATGGTGTCAACAATATATAAGGGGAATCATCAGTTCCCATTGGTGGTCAATCAGAAAATTTGACAGCCATGTTTCCACCTCTAAATCTTGGAGTTGTCGTCAATGTTCATTCCAGCCAATGCTTGGGAACCCATAGATGAGAAGTTCATATTCAAGCATGGATGGACTCTGCATTTTTAAGTGCATCCCAACATGATTATGAGCTATCAATCATGTTATTTGGGGGCAAGACAACTGAGATTCCATCCTATATCTTGATTTGTGTACCTCTCATTGTTTTGGTCCTCATCAAAGCAAAGAGGAAGAGTTCATGTGATGAATGAAATGCTTAGGTCACTGCACTGGAAATATGATTATATATGAGCTATTGTTCTTTGCTGTAAAGTAGGGTAGGTTTGGCCTATATCTAAATAAGTTCACTTTGAACAAATTAGTTCTTTCAATAAATTTTCCTTTTTTGCATGTTATTGGATCTATGTGTCTTTGAATAAATATGATCGAGTGCAATAATTGGCCAGCAAGCAAGATATTCAGTATCAGAAGCCCAAGTTTTTTCAATATGTTTCAGCATGAGAATGGCCTATTTGAAGACTATGTATCTCCCGGCCTTATTTTCTATATGAATCATCTCCCTAATTGAGACAACATTGCCAAGAAGAAGAAACAATATGAGACAACTATGAATGAATACACTAATGGCATTAATCTTCCTTACAATGGTTTACATGGATGATTTGCATAATATGCATCTCCCATCCTAGTTTTTTATTTGAAGCAAGTCCCTGATTGAGACAAAAATGCAAGAAGAAGAAGCAATATGAGACAAATATGAATGAATACATTAATGGAATTAATCTTCCTTAAAACGATTTACATGGATGATCAAACTATCCAAGTTTCGGGTGGTTTGTTTGGTGAAAGAATTAGGGTGAAAGTGAAGAAGTGGAACTCTCAATGATTTACACAAATTTACCATGAAAAGAGTTGACAATGTTATAGTGGGAAGGTCCAGGTTGGAGAGTTGGATAAAATTCCCTAAGATATCTTGGGTTCTCAACATATAGAATGGAAATGCTATCTCCATATGGAGCCATTGTTAGTCCCTCAAATTGCACCCTGTATAATCTTAGTGCCAACTTGGAGATTCACTCTCACATTCATTAGTTGGTAGAAAATAGAGTCCTATGGAGAGTTCATCAATTCACTCAACAATGTTATTTGAGGTTCCTATTTTTAGGAGGTCATTGTTGTTTTTAGTGTGCCTATTTTTATGCAATAACATTGCACTTACAAGGCGGTGGTGATTGGTTGAAGAGAGGGTGCCATGTGTCGAACTGTGCAGAAACATTGTTTCCATGATTATAATTGGTCGAGCGCGAGGATATTTTTTTTCACAATAAGATATAGATTTTATATTAGAAAAAGTCGTGGCCAAACTAGACACAATTGTGATACAAAATTTTAGAGTTTGGTTGCACCCTACTATAAAAAACATAAAGTCTGTCATCCAAAAAATCCTTATTCTTGACCTTCCAATTTCGACCTTTATAGGCTTGGCAGGTGTACTACCTTACATGTTGAAGGAGTAAAAAACATATTTGACAAAACATAATAGGTGTAGAAAAAACTAGAAATGATGCCCTTGAATAGCTTCAACTATCAATACCACCAAAGTCTCCATTGCAACGTCCACTAGAATGTATTTCCACTTCATCTTGACTAATAGGGTTGACTTCCCCTATGGTGTTCGCTAGTTAGGACTCGTTTCAAAGAGCATATGATGTCCATATGCTCCTCATTGGCTAGAGAAAAACCACAAAGGGAGGTGTCCCCAAAGGACACAAAATCCAAAGGGGTAGGAGACAAAACAACCTCCTGAGCAAGCTTACAATGGGTCGAAATCCTTCCAACTAGAGACCGCAAAAAGCCCATTTTTTACTTTAGCTCCAAGTATTTTCAATGGTAAATTTGCATGAATGCAGTGACCCTCCTCCATTTCCTTGATTTCCAAAAGATGTGTTATGCTTTCCACTCCACACTGGTCCTTGACACTATTGTCCAATATGAGTTTTCGATCCAATTCTACCTTCTATCAATTCCAGCTGATGGTGGAATTCATCATACTACATTGCACTTCAACAACCTCACACTCAAAGTCTAACCCCCCCTCTACACCTCCATTATCTAGCACATTATGTAACACTTGTTTCTATAATGGTAGTGGGCCATTGTCGCTTCAAGTTTATACAGAGTCCTGGCAAGGTCATCCCAAACCAAAGCACCCTAGCCCGCTTCCAATGCTCCTTCGTTGCTAGAGCTGAGAGGAATGGTAGTGATAATAACATTGAACCAAGCCACATTAACATTCCCAAAAAACCCACATGCATACACTTGTTGTCCCTACTGAGCATGACGATGAGGATATTGACATGTGTATTGGTGTGGATAAAGACAAAAATAATTTAAAAAGTGAATAATATCTCCCATTCGAGATCTCTTTAGAAAAGATTATGTCTTATCTATGCAAGGAGTAGTTCCAATGGAGATTATTTATGGGAAAAGAATAATTCTTATCCACAATGAGTGTGCAATGGTTGAGGTGGATAGATGTAGTGTATTTTGAACTCAACCTTATCTAACTAGTTGTAGAGAAGTGCACCTTGCATGTGGCCTTATCCACTTCTATATAGAGATTACTATGCCTTTTGTGAGAGATCACTTTAGTTCCAATTTAATTCAAGGTTCAGTCATAGTGCACATGCATTACTATTCTCAGCCAAGGAAGGCACAACACTCAAAGGAAGAGATGTGTATTTAATTAGTTTTCAGAGAAGGAGAAATGGGTCAGATACCAAAAGATTCAATCTCCGCTATTGAGGTTTGGACTCTATTTCCCCTGTAATTGGCTAAAAGGCTTGGAATATGAATGAAACTTGAGCACTCAATCCACATTTCCCTTCTTTTCCATGTATTGATCTCTTTTATTGATGCTTGCAGCCTTCTTTTTCAGTCTAGTTGAATTAATTTTGTAAGATTGTGTGGGTTTTCTCCCTTGATTTTAATGGAAATGTTATAAATATGAGTGGTTGTCCTTGACCTCGAAGTTTTGTAGGGTAAGTTTCCCCCTGATCAGGTTTTGAACAACCATGATAGGGTTGTGTTTTTAGCCTTCATCATAGGGTTTAAGACATATCAATCCACTGAGAATCATCCAGTGTGGATGCCTCATTGGAATTATCCATCTCCAAATGGACACTTGCTTTACCTCCCATTTGACTCCATGACCCAATGGCAGGCATTGGTTTCCGTATCCTTCCCTAAAAGTTGATATTGTTTTCCTTTTGTGTTTGCCAGCTCATTGACCCAGTTTGATTTCATTGACTTAATCCATAGGCAATACACGGGTGAGAGGGATACCTCCATGATGTTGGATCAAACCAACACAAAGCAAGAGGGGCTCAGGAAGTGATATGGTTTGCTCCTAAATGGTTCACCCAAGGCTCTTTCTGGGTGATAGCTCTGTAGTAGATTTAACTCACACAGATAAAGGATATAGCAGTTTTAATCCAAAAAACACACTTGAAAATGTTACAATCTAGATCGGAGAGCTGTAAGTGATATCACTCAAAGTGTCTAAGTCAAATCCAAAATATTACAGAATAATAAGTACATCCAAATATTTTGAGCCTTTAGCCAAAAGATTTCCAAACAAGTAGCTAATTAGTTTTTTCACCATCAAGGGTCATATAGATGACAACAAAACTTCAGCTTCATAAGACAAAGGACTAACAAACTGTTCTCATGGGGTAGATTTCCAAAAGCCAGTGAACCCTGTCACCAAATAAATATTTCACAAAAAAACACAGTTTTTCTTTCTATTTGACATGAAACTGAAATAAATCATACATTTAATATGGCTTTGAAATTGCTAATGTTGCAAATACCTAGAAATAAAGAAGCAATTTATTATTTACCCTCCAAAGCACCATCAAATTTGATTTTCTTGCTATGGAAAATTGAAATCATGACTTGTGTACTTCTGGTAATTTGTGATCTACTAGTTTGCAGCAGTGTTACCAACATCGCGATAATATCAGTTGGCGATATTATCGGCAAAATCAGGGTCGGAAATATTATCCGATATTTTCAGCGATATTTTGTATTGTTTTCATTCTTACGACATTTTCGGATATTTTCGCCGATGTTGCCGATATTTTCATTTTTGAACCCTCGGCGACATTTTCGCCGACACGATGTTGGTAACACTGGTTTGCAGCAGGTAAAATTCTGTACATACTTCATTTTATTATAACTTATATTTACCAATAGCTTAGCATAAAATAGAGAATCTTTATCTGCAACCATTGGGTTGTGGTCTAGTGGTTGAGACAGGTGTTGCTGTGCTACTAGCTTAGGTTCAAACCCAGATGGGCATAGAATACTGGATTATAAGTTGACCAAATTTGACGGGATTCATATGAAGCAATAATTAAAAAAAAAATCCTTCTCACTACTACTTGTATATGGAGTCCAGTTAAAATACATAGAAACATGGTCCCTTCAGACTAAATCACATTTGATGAGTTTTATATTCCATTTATTTTACTGTTAAACAATAACTATTTTGCAGATGCTATTGTAACCGAGAAGACATGTACAAGGACCTTGATTGTAACAACACTGCAAGTTGAAATTTGATTGGTATTGAGCCCCAGCAATCTGCAATTTCACCCTACCCCAAATCATCAATATACTCTGATCTTGCACTGAATGTACAGGAAACAATAATACTGACTTCTAAAATCAAAAAAGAATTTTATGGCATTGCCTAGCCATTGTGCATGGGATGAACTAGACACAAAAATATGGTTCACTTACAACTACCATTTTCAGGACATACGTAACTTGAGCATGGGTGATTTCTTCTACAATGACTTTCATTGTAGTCATACTGCAAGTTGAATTTTGCTTAGTATTGAACCCCAGAAATCTGCAACTTCACCCAGCCCCAAATCATCAATCACTCTGATCTTGTACTGAATGTACAGGAAACAATTAATACTGACTTCTAAAATCAAAAAAGGATTTGATGGCATTACCTAGCTATTGTGCATGGGATGAACTAGAAACACAAGCATGGTTCAGTTACAACTGCCATTTTCTAGACATACATAACTCGAGCATGAGTGATTTCTTCACTAGGCATAAACAGTAACCTGCCTCTTCCATATGGTAGTTAAAAATACAAAAAGTATAATACACCACACCACCATCTAAGTTATGTATGCTCAGTTAAAAATATGAAAGGAATGAGAAAGTAAAATGTCCTGGTAATATTGCATTTTGTGAAATCAAATGCAAAGCATATGCCTAATATCACATATCATACAAATTGCAAGGAAAAAGGAACAATCAAGATTGCAAATTGCCCTAGGGTTCAAGCAAAATGTGCAGATTCAAAGTATTAGAAAATACTAGCTGAGCTGTTTTCTTTGCTTGTGCAGAAAATAATTGAAATACTTTCTAGAAAATCATTTCAAATAGTCATGCAACCTTAACCAAATTCATTTACATCTGGTTTGCAGATAATTGATGCTTTTTGGATGCAGTAAATTAAAATTAGAATGACGAAATCCAGCTTTCAATGTGGTTTACATCAACCATGCCTTAGTCTAAGAGAGTGGCCTTTTCAAGACAACCTGCTCTCTACACTGTAAAGCAATATAATGAATTATTACTCGTGTTGACTGAATCAGGCACTGATCCTCAAGATGTTGGCCTTTTCAAGACAGACTGTTGTCTACCATCAGGTATTGCAATCAGAACAACAGGCTTTGATGGTCTCAAATAGGGTACATCGCATCTAAAATACCCGATCCTTTCCAATTGCAAAATATCACCTCTTTTTAGGTTGCGGATATTTGCATCACCAATAGCCAGTACCTCCCATCTCGTACATGGATTGAGAATTTCAAGAAAATTGTCATTTTCCTCAAGCTGCAAAATGTAAGTCAGTTGAAGTTCATAACGATATATGAGAACAAGAAACATGTCTTTGCAAAGAAATAACATGAGAAGAAAACAATTATGTATCCAAGAATTATAAAAGCTTACGGACATGTAAGAACATAAAGCTTAAATTTTCATCAAAATTATTTTAGTCTAAAAAGCTGCACTGATGAATATAAAAGGAAAATCAGTTTCTAGACGAGAACAGCAATTACAACAAAAATAAGGAACAAAAAATCCATGGGAAAAGGGAGAAGGCAACCTCATAGGTTGAGCTAAGATACAAATTTCTGTGCACTATTATCTTGCCGGAAGAAACATGCAGGTTATTTAAGTTATTTCCTAAGTCATGCCCCAAATTATTATTAGTATTATTATTACATTAAATAATAATAATGAGGAGGTGTAATCGTTATCCTAAAAAGGGATCATTCTGATATTATTATTAAATAACAATAATAATTATCTGAAGGGGATCATCCCCATCTTATTATTATTAAATGAATAAATACATAAGTAAATAATAATAACGAAGTAGCCCGGTGGGTTAGCTCGAGTGGTTGAGTGTTGTGGTTATTTTGATTAAGGTCTCGGGGTCGAATCCCCGGCCAGCTATTGTTGAGTTTGTGGAGCCTCACTCGATGTCCCCACCGGATTAGGCCCGTAATCAAGCCAGCAGTTTACCCCATTTACCATCCACGAAATGTGGGGAAGTACTCAAGGGTTTCCCGTGCTATGTTCCTAGGAAAAAATAATATTAATAATAACATAATATAATAAATACTCAAAAATGAATAATCAGGGTAATGATAAAATAAGTAACGGCAATCTATGAAAAAAAACTCTAAAAATATAATAAATAATTCAAGTGGATCCTAGGGATGGAGTTCTGGGATTCTATATAAGGAGGGAAGGAAAGATAAAAGGGGATCTCTATTTGGTACATTTCTCTTTGGTTGAGCTATAGAGAGGGAAAGGATAAGGATTCGTTGGCTGACTAGTGGACTACTAAAGATTAAAGTAGCAAGGTCTATGGTTGGGTGGAGATTCGTCCCCCACTTTTTGTTGTGGTTGTCACGTCAATGATCAAGGTATGGCTACGTTCCTCAAGTCACTGGGTTACAGGTAAGATCACCACAAGTTCCTTACTCTCAGACTTCAGTGCTCCTCTCATTAAGAATCTTAATGAAGAATCAACAGTTATCGGAGTAATTTATGGTAATTATGTATTTCCTTTAGTAGATCCGGTTATTACATGGGTAAATGTTTGCTTGTATTTTCTTTAGTGAACTGGGCCATTACAACCTTCCTATCACCAATCTATCAATTCAATTATTTCTTCCCTTCAATTTTTGAAAATAACTCATTTATTTAATTTAGACAATTACATTCACCACTCACTTAACTATTACTAGTTCTTTGTTTCACTTTTCCTTGCTTACTGGATCATTTTAATGAGTCATTATTTTATTTGTATTCTTTCATCTTTTCAGGCATTCAACAAATGCTTTAGGATTTTTCTGAACCTTTAGGTCCTTGTAGAGCTCCAACATCTACCAGATTACATTGTGAAAATAGGCCTCATCCACTACCAGTTATCTAGGATGCAACTCCTAATACAAATTTCACTTTTGTTCTGGGATTCCATCATACTTCCACTTAATTCAGCATTAGACTGGGATGCTCATCTGGTTTACCCCTAACAAGTTACTTCTTTGATTAACTTCACTAATGAGTTTTCATTTGGGTTACACTCAACTAATTTATTTACATTTTTGTACAATGACTTCAACCATGAAGAGAACGACATAACAGTCATAAAAAAATTAGTCATGCAGGGGAATGGAAAACATTTCCACTCTATCTATGTTAAGCTCCTTCTATTATTTTTGTCTTCATCTTCCTTTCTATTGTTCTATGAGTCTGTATATCATCCTTTGCTTTCTCCTCAAACTCCTCAAACACAGTTTTGTTCTTCAATCTTTTGTTTATTTTACATGTATACAAAACTGTGCCCGAATTTCTATTATGACCACATTTCGGAAATCATGTGGCCATTTTGCATCCAATGGAATTGATCTAGCAAAATTTTGGGCATTCTGTCAAAAGATAACTACTCCCGACGCTGGCCACCCTCAAAATATGTGCTAAAATCTCCTCAAGGTGTGCAATGGCCTCCTCAAGCATGCAAGTGACCTCCTCAATGTCCTCCAAAAGAACAAGGTTCAATCTAAGTCATCTCCATGCAAAGTACATTGTCCAATGTAAGGCCCAAGAGACCCAAAGTAATCATCAATCTAGAGGCATGTACACAAGTCCAATAAAACATAAAAAGTGATTCATGTCAAAGGTAAATATCATTAGGTAGATCACATTAAGCATCATCTTCAAACTTCACAATAACTCATAGAATTCAAACAATTTTCCAAGTTTAGGTATGGGAGAGTTATCCTTAGCCCCTATTACATGTGCCAATACCCAAGAAGAGAAGTATTTCCCAGGAAACCCATCAAGGAGCATGTGTAATAATAGATGGTATGGTTTAGGGTTTAACTTCATGAGTGGTATGCAAAGTCGTGTGAGTTTGTGTAAGATATTCATCCACATGAGTGCCTTTGTAATGAGGGAGCACTTATCCAATGAGTTTCCCTTTCCTTGACACTATGTCTTTTCAAACCCCTTTTTGTCTTTTTCTTTGTTCATGTAAATTTTTTTGGCTTTGGCTTTTGTTTTACTTTATTTAGTCCTTTTTAGATATACATTCATTTCATAAGACTTGGGGTGATGGCCTCATAGCGAGGGGCCATTGATCATGCTTTTATTTCCTTTGGTTCTTTTTCATTTCTTTTCTTTCCATTTTATATCTAGTTGCATCAACCTTGAGTATTCAAGCTCCTTCTTCTTATGGGATTATGAAGCATGAACCTATGTGTGTGAGATAGGATAACCAACCCAAAAGCAGGACAACAGAAACAAGGATGGAAAATTTCAAGTATGGGTTAGGACATGTACATGTTACCCCTATCAAAGCCCCCCAGTAGTATAACTCTACCCAAGAGTGAAAACACTTATCTAGTGGATGATGATAACCATCAAGGTCAAACAAGGCAAAAGGAACAAATTTAGAGCATCATGATCCATTATCCGACTCAACCAATGATCACTAAATTCATGACAAGTACATAAGGCATTATCACTTAACATGAAGCATTGCAACAAGTTACCTCGCATATGTCAAGCACCGTGATCGTCAAATGTGAGTGAGCTGAGCAAATGTGAGAAGCATCATTGTTGAAATGTTTGTGGAGAACCAAGGATCTCATCTATGGAGCTACTGTCTATGATATGGATCATAGGAGAAAAAACTCCTATATTTACCCCTAGATGTGAGGGGATAACATTTGGCTCCAACATGGGGACATGTGCTCATAGTAGAGAATATGAGAACCTCAACAATCTCTGGAACTTCAAGATCTACACTTTGCATCAAACCTATAAAATCCCGCTACATCTCACCATAAAATCATTAGCAACGAAGGGCAGGGGAATATGATCCCCCTCGTATATGAAAATATAAATAAAATGCAACAAAAATCTTTATTTCATCATATTCGTATACATATTTTTTTTAGAGAAGACTAAATCAAAATACAACTAACTATGAATGCATTAAGTCAAGCAATAATTGAAAACAAGCAAGGAAGCTCAATCAAGATGCATAAAGGAAGCACACAAAATGACCTACAACTATCCTTCTCTAACCTTCTTGACAAGAAAGTGCTAGGTATAATTATACAACTAATGAAGCCACCCTAGCATCTTATCAAGGTCAAAAAGTATACCCTTATGCTTATTTATAGACCAAAACAAGGATATATCTAGCACAAAATGATCATGAGATGGGACAAGCATTACATCATGACCAAACATAGAATCCAACTCATGAGGAAGGACAAGAGCAACATAATCATGCCAAAATTGGCATGTGCACCTACAAGCTTTCTCTATCCATCTTTGAATGGAGCTGCAATATGACAACGATGACTCATCTTTGCTCCAAGCAAGGCTTTCATGGTGCAAACCTTGCATCTCATAAGGCTGATCCACATACTTCAAGAGATGGCCACCTTGGCTTTCATGTATGATGTGACCCCCCAAATCTCTGAAGAATACCTCATGGTTGCCCAAAAAAGATGTGGATGAAAAATGGGGTGTAAATTCAGATCTTGAAAAAAATATTTCTCCCAACTTAGGGCATGTCGCTCTTTCATATGTGCCTGGAAATCCTTACAACAAACCATAATTTGAAAACACTGTTGCCCCATAGATATTTTAGCACCAAAAACATAATTCTCAGCTATATCTCCAATGACATATAGAGGACAAGATGAATAAAACGAGAAAATTTCTGCTATGAAATATTTTCTGCCCTGTGTGAATGTTCACCAAAATGTGAGCATAGAAGTGGCTGAAAATTTTCCAAATTACCTTCATAAAACAGCTTCAAGAGCTCAAAAGAATATGGTTGGAAATTGCCATGAGAAGGCTGTAATAAATCAACCCCAGATGGTTGAAACAAATTTGTGAAAATATCTTCTTCATGCTGCTAAAAATCTGCATCATTAGTGTATATATATGGCTGGAAGTGATGATGAAAATTTTCTGAAAATGATGGTTGTTCCAAAAGCAACAATTTTGCAATCTTGACTCTAGAATCATCATCGGTATCATAAATAGGATCCCCATCAAAATGAAAACAACTCATATCCCATTTATGCCTCCTAATATGTAGAAAATCATCAATATTTTCAATCTCATGGTTATCATGTTCTTCAACAAATGAGAAATTGACCAAATCCAAAGGTTTGTCTAAAAATTCTTCCCTTTCCAAATCATCAAAGGATGCATGACAGAACTCAAAAACCTGGAGAGTGTAACTCACCAAACCCATGTCTTCATGTGAAGGAGAGATGGAAGCTTGGATGCCCTCATCTCCATTAAATGGAGAAGCAAACGCCTTCTCAAACTCATCATCATTTGAGGGCTTTTCTTCAAATTCAATCTTCTCACAATCATCACAATAAAGATCATCAAATTTAGAATTTTGAGAAGATCTAAGGCTTACTGAGTTCCCATCTTCGGGAGGAGGGGTGTTCTCTCCAATAGGGTCTCCTTCGTTGACTTGACCTTCAATGTGATTTGCTTCATCAAAGTCTTCTTCAAATGCTTGATGACTCTCACCATCAAGTTCTCCTCCATGCTCGTGTTCTTCAATGGAGTATTGAGGTGACTCTTGAGAATGCTCTTCTTCAATGTGCTCCTCATGTGCTTGATCTTTGATTGGGTCAAAAGGAGCTTCTTCTTCTTTCCCTTGATCTTCAAAGGAATCTTGGGGTGGTTCTTGCTCTGTCACGGGAACATGAGAAAGCTCTTTATCAATATGCTCTTAATGTGATAAATTTTTCATACGATCTTGGGATGCTTCTTGTTGGATTTCTATCTTCTACTGGTTAGTTTACTTTATCGTTTATCTGCTCTGATCCTATCTTACTGTCCTAGATTGACCCAAGTTCAGATTTATTAAGCTCCCAACAAAAGCCCTTTAAAACTATCAGCCCCTCTAGTAAACCAGAAGGCAATGAAGCACATAGAGTGTACTGCGCAGTCTCACCCGAGATAGCTCTATGGGTGGCTGCAATACTCATTTGTTTGCAACCTAGGAATGAGTGGAGATCTCTAGTTGTATCTTGTAATCTTTATTTGTTCAGCCTAACCTTTGATTATAGCAGTTATGCTATTCATGTATGTGAAATATCAGATCTAATTAGTCACTTGATTCATTCATCTAGCATTCAACACTTAACAACAATAAAGACACATACATTCAATCACATAACACAGGTGTTACCGTGGTTCACCCCCTCCTGGGCTACGTCCACAAAGATCTGGCTCTCAAGCTTTTTATTATGGTTCAGTAATATGTCACGTCGCGCGTGTTTACAATCTTGGATCTTACTAGTCATCCTCAATCCCTGCAAGGATGACTAGATCGCACCAGGCTCCTCAGCCTACGATCTAACCCTCGGGATTGAGCCGCTCTCTGCTTATCTAGCTCACCAGCTTACTGACTAGTACAATTCTTACAACTCTCTGCCATCTCTTGTCCTCTCCTCTCTTTTCTCTCTCACATCCCCGTTCCCTCTAAGTACTACTTATTTATATTCTTGGCTCATCATCCATTACAATACATTGCAAAAACCCTAACCCTAGAGTCGTTAGCTCTTCCTTGTATGCATGCTTCCCTCGTACGTGCTACTTTTCCTTCCAGTTGTCCTTTCTTCCTTTCATGCTTCTCTTCCCAAAAATAGGCTTTTCCCCCGACTGGGTCTGCGTCCAACAGGCCCTCAACACTGACATATGGCTCGTCTTGAGCCACCTAAGCTTTGTGCGCTTCTTCAACAACTCCTGCGAGAGTATGGAACTTGTCTGTGAGTTCCCTTGCTTGTGTTTGAGTCTGCGCGGTCTTTTTTCTGAGCGCATCCAATACTTGCACTGTAATCTCTTCGTTGATCATCTCTGCACACTCTGCCTGAGTTTGTGCCATGTTCTTCTTTTCCTCCTCTACCTGCGCAATGACTTCCGTTGCTAGCTCTTGGAGAGGTTCCATTTGAGCTTGTCGATCCTTCTTCTGTGTCTGCACGGCTATAAGCTTTGCTTGCAGCTTCTTCATATCTTGTACTCCTTTGAGACGCTCAGTGATCTTCATCGTCTTCTGCCTCTGCTTGAGGTCCTGGATAGCCGCGCTTATCTTTTCCTCTTCCTGGTCCCACTGCTGGACCTGTTGATCCTCCTCCAACTTTGTCCATAGATGTGTTTCCCTATCAAACATGTCGATAGCTGCGCTGACTTGTCGTTCCATTTCCTCCATCTTCCCTGCTGCTTCCTGCTTCCTTTTTCCTTCACCTCCGGGGGAGTGGTAAGGATGAGTTGTTCCCGGAGGTTCTCGATCTCCTGCCTATATTGATCGATGGTTTGCACAATCTGATCAATTTTCTTCGTCGACGTGGGCTCTGCTATTTGCACGATCTTTGGAATTTTGTCATAGGCTACAGCCAATCCCTGCTCGAGCCTATCCACGCGATCTTTCTCGTCTTTGGTCTTGAGCTTGACTTGCTCGAGCACCAACTCCAACTCTTCTCTGCTATCCTTTGTGTGTTGCAACTCTGCTGCGTCTGTGCGTGCGCTTGACTGTACCTCTTGTGCGACACTGACTTGCAGTTTAAACTTTATATAGCGCCTTGGTTGATATCTACCCCATTACCAACTGTATTTGTGCCAGATCTTTCAAGGGTGTCTGGCCTACAATCCCATCCATGCGCAGCATGCTGGGTGTGACGTGAAACGTCGAGCTCGCCTATGCTATCATCTAGATGATATCTTGCTCGCTAGGCATAGCCTTGGCTCTTGCTACTGATGCTACGGGGATTGACTCTAATCCTCTGCCCACCCTCTGCGTTTCTCTGATCTGCTCTAGGAGTTGCCTCATGTCGGTCATCTCGTCCCAGATCCGATCCCTTTGGTGTTGGGCATCTTCAAAGTCCTCAACTGCCCGGTCGTGGACTTTTTCAGCCACGAGGTCCGCATCGTCCTCGGTGATTGTACATTCCGATGGCGTTTTGTGTGCCTTGGCCTTCTTGCGCACACCCCTAGTGTGGATGATCAGTCTCTTGGTCTGGCCTTGTTCCTGTTGGGTAGCACTTGATGTGGTCCCCTGTGCTGTCTTAGCCTCTTTTACATGTTCCTGCGGTGCTTGGGTGGTGTACTTTTTCCCCGCCTAGGTACCTTTCTTTGGTGCACCCCCTTTCTTTTGTTTTTTCGGCTTCTGACCTAGCTTTGGCTTCTCGGCGTCGTTTTGTCTCTTTGAGGTGTCTGTTCTTTCCCTGCATCAGCCTCCTTATCCATGGGCATCTCTTGAATCAGGACTGGAACTCTCCAATCATCTTGCCAATCCTTGATGGCCATTTCTACGTCCTCTCCCTTGACGCAGTATCGGAGTTGTAGYCATTCCTTCTCGAGATCCTTTCGTGCTTGGATCCATATTGCATGCCTGGTCGCTTTGAAGTTGGCGATATCCCGATATTGTGTGACCACTTCTGGTGTAATCCGCCAAGTGTTGGCAATGCTTTCCTGCAGGTCGYTGTAATACCCTGCGAACATGCTTGCATTTGCGCTTCTGGTTTTGGGGTCTGAAGTGCTTCCCAATAATATGTACCGCGTTGCGCGACGAGTCGTTCACTCAAAAAAGTATGTATACTTAAGCTCCCTCCATCTGACCAAGGCGATCAGGATGAGTAGCCAAGAGTAGTGGAACTTTGTCCCCAGGTCTTGCGCGTCTTTGCAGTCCTCAAGGAATAGATTTAACAAGTACGAGGCCCAGCTAAGCATAGTGCCCTCGCGAACTGTGTTGCAGCTACAACGACCCCGACAAGGACTTCCTCCTTGTGGCACTTCCTGAGCAACTTGCACGCCATGAGTTTATTGGCCAGCCTTGTTGCCGCGTCACTGATGTGCTTGATGATTATTTCACGCGACCCTCTTTCTGTGCCATATGTCTTCTTCATCTCCTCAACCAGTGCCTTCTCCTTTGTCTTTTCACCAAGGAACTGCATGGGACTCTCCCCCTGAGATGGCAGCCCTGTAATAAATGCAATGAGCTCTACGTCTATCGAGACAGGGTCTTCTACCCATAGGTACCCTCCGTGGGTAACTACCATCAACTGCTTGACGCAGTTATTTATGTCGCGGCCCCTTCCAAAATGCAAGATATCCAACAGGTTTAGAATCCCAAGGTTGGCCAGTCCAACTGCCCACTGTTTCGGTTGGAAAATTGGATCATTGAACAATTCTATACCCACACTATCTAGGTAAACTTGCTTTGCAAACTCAGGGAACTTGTCCGTGTCTGTCACATCGTGGTCCGAGTATTGTAGTTTCTCCACACATCCTAACAGGTTAGTCGTGATACGCCCCCCTTCCGAAATGTGCGGTAAGACTATGGTTGTTGCAGCTTGCCTGCGCGGTGATCTTGCTACGGGTTGCTTGCCCTTCCGCTGTGGTGGCTGACTCGAGGTTCCAGCCTCCATTGTTCTCTCCTCTGTATATGCCTCTAGCCGGCCAATGACATCTTCTACTATACCCTCCTGTTGTGGCTACGACGTTGTTGTGTGTGACCTTTCTGACGCGGCCGCTTCTGCCTGGTTTGGGACCGTCCCATTAACCCTCAGGGCTTCTTCAGGGTTTTCAGGGCACGAAGGATTGTCTGCGTCTTCAGCCTGCTGGTTCTGTCCCACGTCCGACATATAAATGCCCATGCCCACTACTGTTGTTTGTTGGGTTTCCTCCACGACTAGTGTGGGGCTCCCTGGTTCCATATTAGACGAAGGGATTTCGTCCAAGTTGATGAATTCGGTAGTTCGGGCGATTTCCTGTTCAATTCCCTGTGGCTGTTGTGGTGCTCTAAGTTTGCTTCGAGGTCGTCTGCAAGCCTGGCTCGACGCACCTAGCTTGGGTGGTGCCATGGTGGTTAATATGGTCTCCGTCGAGCTAGTTCGTTCTGTAATTCCTGCAAATTTGCTCTTTGCTCCATATACTCTATCGCTCTGTGCTTTCTCAATGTCACAATAACCCTTTCGTTACCCGCGTGCTTTTCTTATATAACAATTGTGTGAAACTTCCTGGAGAAGTTACCTGATCTGTGGTTTAAATAAATTGGCGCTTCCCACGTACCTGCCATCGAATTCCCTTGACATCGCCAGTTGGCGCGATTAATGCGACGTCCCGTCGATCGTTTTTGTCAGTGAATTTTGATAGACATCACCAATTGGCGCCAATTTGTCGTAACCGCCATTTTTCCAATTTTCTGCCTTTTTCTGATTGTTGGTCCTTTTTCCAACGCACTAGCTGTTCCAAGTGCGTGTTATGATTTTTGGTCGGTGTGCGTGGACATTTTCTTTTCATCGCACTACCTCTCCTTTAGTTGGGTGTTGTCTTCTGTTGTCCGACGCAGTAAGCCCTCTGTTGTTGTCTTGTTTATTTGTTTTTTTTTAAATTACTAGGAGGTCGACTGTCCCTATATAGCTTCAGTCGACTCCCATTGATCATTCCTCTGAGTTATGTTCCTCCCAAATTCTTCAACTATACATCTCTCCCATCTGTGACAATCTTTACTTCATATGGTCCCAACCAATGCATTCTAAGTTTTCCTGGGTGTTGCAAAGCTTTATTGGCGTACACCAAAACTAGGTCTCCCTCCTTGAAATTTTTCCTCTTGATATGTCTATCATGCCAAGATTTGTCCCTTGTTTTCTGTACCTCTTGGTGAAACCCTGCTAGAATCCTATCTTCTTCCATGATCATCAGTTGTCTAAGGCTTTCTTGTACTGCGCCTCGCTCTGTCATGTTTGTAATTGCTGCTACGTGTAGACTAGGTACCAAAAATTCTAATGGCACCACTACTTCTTGTCCATACACCAATCTGAATGGTGTCTTCCCTGTCAATTTTTTACATGTGGTCCTGTATGCCCACAGTATTGTTGGTATCTTTAAATCCCAATCGTCCCTATTGACGTTGCAGATCTTTGTCAGTGCATTTTCTAGGATCTTATTAAAAGCTTCCACTGTTCCATTTGCTTGAGGATGATATGGTGTATTCTTTTGATGATAAACTTTGAACTCCTCAGTCATAGCCTTAATAGTGTTGTTAATGAAGTGAGTGCCTTGGTCACTCATCAAAATCCTTGGGCATCCAAATCTAGTGATCACTTGCTCAAACAAGAAGTGTGTTGCTATCTTCGCGCTGCAATCTTTTACTGATGTTGCTTCTGCCCATCTTGTTAAGTATTATGTTGTAGTAATAATATACCTTGCTTCTGATCTTTTTGCTAGTGGGTTAATCGGTCCCACGAAGTCTATTGCCCATTTGTCGAATACCTGCAAGGTTACTTGTGGCCTTAAGGGTATCTCATCCCATCTATTGGGTTTACCAACCCTCTGACATACATCACATCTTTGGCAGTAGTCCTTTGAGTCTCTATGAGCAGTCGACCACCATAGTCCTGAGCACAATACCTTCGGCACGGTAGCTTTGCCTACATAACGTCCTCCTACTATTCCCTCATGGGAATCTGCTAAAATCCTAGATCTTTCATGTTCTAGTACACATCTTCTCAAGATGTTGTCTGCACCCATCTTGTATAAGTGTCCTGCAATCAATTGATAGTCTGCAACTCTGACTACCGGATTTTTCTTCTGCGCAGTGTTGAATTCTTGTGGCGCAATCCCCGTACTCAAGTATTGAATGATGTTTGCAAAATATTCATCAACTACTTGGACTGAAAATAACTATGCATCGGGAAATTTGTCCTCTAGATTCGTAGGTTCCTCTCCATTAGTGATCCTTGACAGGTGATCGGGTCCTGCATTCAACTTCCCTAGTTTGACTATCACTTCGAAGTCAAATTCCTGGAACAACAATAACCATATACAAATTCTCCCCCCCAACACTGGCTTGTTGACGAGGTATTTGAGAGTTGAATGGTCTATAAACATCTTGAAATGTTTTCCCAGTAAGTAATGTCTGAACTTTTGAAGCGCATAGACCATAGCTAAGCCTTCTCTCTCTGTGGTATTGTAGTTCTGCTCCGACAATGACAATTTTCTGCTAGCAAATGCGATAGGATGGTCCAATTCCCCTGCTCCTAGCTACGCCAGAATAGCTCCAAGTGCGATGGATGATGCATCTACATGCACATGGAATGTCTATTCCCAATCCAGGGATACCAGTATTGGTGCGATTACCATCTTCCCTTTTAGAGTGTCCAATCCTCTCTGACAATCCTCATCCCACTGAAACTTGCTATCTTTTCTCAACAATTTTTCCATTGGCATAGTGATCTGTGCATATCCTTTTATGTATTTCCGGTAGTATCTTGTGTGTCCCAATGTTGCTCTCAACTGACGTACTGATTTTGGTGGTGGTAGATTAACAATTACTACAATCTTGGCAGGATCTACTAGCAAGCCTTGCTTGCATACTATATGGCCCAACAGTATCCCAAAGGGTGTTCCGAAAATGCACTTCTTGATGTTTAACGATATCTGACACTGCCTGCATATTTCTAACATCAAACTTAACACCTCTACATGGTCTTGCAACAGACTGTAGATTGTCCAATCATCCAGATATACCTCTAGAAACTGGTGGATGAATTCTTTGAATGCAGCTATGACTACTCTGGAAAATATTGTTGGTGCATTCTTCAATCGAAATGGCATGACTGTGTACTGGTAGGACCCCCATTCCATGGCAAACGTAATCTTGTATCTGTCTTCAGGAGCTATCTTGATCTGATGGTAGCCTGAGAATCCATCGGTGAATGAGTAAGCTTCCTGGCCTCCTACGTTCTCCAACACCTCATCTGTGAAAGGAGTAGGGAAAGGGTCATGTAGGCAAGCATCATTTAATTTCCTCAGGTCGACACATATCCTTATCCCTCCCTGCTTCTTCTCCTGAACTACCATAGGCTTACCCATTCATATTGTTCGCGTTCAAATGGTCACCAGGTGAGCAAATACAGAGCGCTTGCATACCCTGTTGGGTTAGCAGGGCAGAACAGTTATCGAGCATATGGTTAGCAAAACAAAAACAAACTACAATCTAACTATCAACTGAAAACAAATAACACTGCGAAAATAAACAAAGAACATAAAACACAAGACATAGGGGTCATCAATGGTTTCAGGCTGGTGTATTAATGAAACCAGAGCACGCTGAAGGAAGAAACCAGAGCACACTTCTCCCTCCAACGGAAGGCTCTTCGGGGCCCTCACACAATGCTTTCCTTACAAATGAGATGAACTGTGCACGGTAGTGAAAGAACTCTGAGTGATGCAGTTGATGGGTTGTTGTCAAAGGATGAGCTCTGAACCATCTGAACAGCATAACAGTGCTTAGAATTCCTTGCCAAAACAGTGTATCCTCACGGCCTTTTATAGCATTTCTTCAGGCGGTCACGTAACCTTCTTCAAGTGTGAACAGGGACCCGTTTAGGGTTCACTTA
>JASDQU010374124.1:43740-56750 GCA_032191745.1 Picea mariana | reverse complement strand
AGCACCAATGCATATCATTTAGTAGTGCATCGATACATATTATATATAATTGATGCACTAGTGCACCATATCATTATAATCACACTAATAAAAAAACCTCCACTGGAACCTCTATCGACCCAGGTTATTATTATTTTTTATAAGTAAGAAGAGTTTATATATTAATTATGAACAAGATTTACATATATAGAGTAATTTATGAGCTTAACCAGTTGCCAAAAATACCATGATAGTCTTTTGGAGTCCAAAATAAACTAAGAAAATTGTCCGCCCCTATGGGGAAGCTAGGCTATAACGGACTAATTATAACTAAAATTCTGAAGAGTATTGAACCAATAGAGATGTGTTGAGCCTCTAGGGATAATTATAACAAAAAAATGATATAAAAAGAGACATAGAGACCTGTAGAACATGTTAGTATTGGGAATGAGCATCCTAAGGAGAGGAAGGGCCAGTCTCTCTTGAGTGATTAGCAACATTCGAGGGCCTCGTTCAGGCACAGGTTCTAGCTGGAGGGTGAAAAGATACTTCCTAGACATTGATCTATCCATGAAATCATTGAAACCAAATAGTCATTTTTCTCCTCCAAAGTCTCCATCCTACACTTCAACTATCTAAAGTCTTCATGCTTGGAAAGCATCCTCGAGGCCACCATGGTTTTGGTGTGACAATATAACTCTAGAGTTTTGAAATATTTGGAATTTCTTGTCCTAGTACCTCCTATGTCTTGAAGGAAACCCCCTACCATCTGTTCAATTTCCTCGTCATATTTAAAGTACCTTACAAGCCTAACCTCAACCTCTAGAGAAAGCATGGTGGATTAGATCTTCTTTGGCACAATTTCATGAAAATAATCAGTTGTGTCCGTTGCAGCTATGGTTTCCCACAACGAGCCAATAGGGGAAGCAATTGGATTGTGTCCGTGAAGAGTCATAGGATAGAGGATCAAAGAAATGGAAGGATGGTAAATGAGATAATAGCAAGGGAAAGGAAAAAAGATGATAGCAAGAGAGAAGAAAATCAAATTCATAAGAATCCCAACCCTATCCAAGGGAATAATTATCCTAGTGAATGAGTGGAGATGCCTCTTGAAAACATGAATATCCATTATCTTCAGGAATACAAACCCCTCAGATCTTGACATGAACATGATTATCAACATGTTGGAGGGGCAGGTATGAAATTTCAGGCTCGCACGAGCTATCCATATCCTTATCTCATCCGAGAACCCCATAAATTGCTATGAAAAACATTTCAGCCACATGGGGTACATACCCTATGTGATCCATCATGCCTCCACCCTTCCTCATCATCGACAAGCTCAATAATGCCATTTTTCTTCCACTAAAGTACCCATGGCCCATCAACTTCATTTATTGTCTTGACCCCCTATGGCATGGAGGGGGAAGCCATCATCCCTTCTGCCACATGGTTCCCTGAACTAGAGGACACCCCATTCAGGGTATCTACCAAGATTTTTGAGTTATAGTGGAAATTTAAAACCTTTGCTACAACCTCTACTACCAAGTGCAGAGGTTTTAGCGGAATGTTTTTTGATCATTTTTCCCAATCTTGTAACATTAAAAAGATTCACAAAAACCTCCACTAGAAGGTGTTTTCCTTGTAGTGGTATTCTTACCAACCTCTTCAATATGATGCAAATGTGTTAAAAAATGGTTGAGGGGAGAGATTAAGACTTTGCTTACCTTAAATCTTTGGAGAACCTTCTGTGCTTTTGGCTCATGCTTTATGCAAATCATTTTTCAGGTCTTTGAATGGTGAGAGGACTTCTTTCTCTAGGTCAAGGCGAGAAGATCTTCTTGGTGGGTCCAAATTTCACAATTCTTTCAAAGTAGAGTGCCCAAGTGACATTATGACTTAAATACTACTAGTTGTTCTCACTAAGGACATGTAACAAGTCAGATTTGAATTTGTAATGAGTAGGACTTCTCTCCTTAGTGGAGTCGCCAAGTGAGATTTTTAATTTTCAAATATCTTACACCCACCAAAATTTCTAGTTGCAACTACAAATTTCCTTAAATACTAGTTTCCTTAAATGCTATGAGTTCTCACCAAGGACATGTAACAAGTAAGATTTGAATTTGCAATGAGAAGGAATTCTCTCCTTAGTGGAGTCACCAAGTGATATTTTTAATTTTCAAATATTTTACACTCACCAAAATTTCTAGTTGCAACTACACATTTCCTTAAATACTACTACTTGTTCTCACCAAGGACATGTAACGAGTAAGATTTGAATTTTCAATGAGTAAGACTTCTCTCCTTAGTGGAGTTTCCAAGTGAGTTTTTTAATTTTCAAAGATCTTACACTCACCAAAATTTCTAGTTGCAACTACAAATTTCAAGGAACTAGACTTCTCCCTGACAATGAGGTAGTTCCAATGTTGGTTTCCGAACTCCCCCTAGGTTATCAACCTTCAATAATTGTTTTATATAAAGGTCTCCAAGGAATCGTTGAAGAGGCAGTGCCCATTGTCATCTCAACAATAACTTTCTCACTTTAGGGATGGTGCTTTTTCAATGCAAGTGGTGTATCCTTAATTATAATCATATTCATTCTTAAATCTCATGTACTCTAGATTTTACAAAGCAGATTTATCATTTTACAATTGACTATTGCATTCACCATTAGACTATTGAGTCAAATCATACATCATCAAAGGACCCAAAAACAAGAATGGAAAAACCTAACAAGGCAATGTAATTTCAATGAGTCATGTTAGATCAGACCTCTCATATTACTATCCAAAATAATAATGAAAGCATTTGAAAATAAATAATAGTTCAATAACAACCAAATAAAATAGAGCAATCAAGTAAACAAAATAACAAATATCATCATCAAACAAAGATTCATAATTCTAAAATAATATAAGTCGTTAACCAATAATCATTCAATTTTACCAAAAAATGTTAGGGGATCGATAGAAGGATCACTACATCAATTTCTTCTCCTATGTATACTTTATGGGGACACAATCCATGAGAAAAATACAATTATGAGTAATCCCTAAAATATCTCATTGTAGCCTTAAATAGAAAGTTTGAGATATAAAAAGGAGAGGAGGGATGATGACACTTCTAGAGCATGAATAAACTGGTAATATAGGACCAATAGAAAAATTACTAATACAAAAGGATTCGACATGTTCTTCGCCTAACTTCTATTTATAAATAAGTGTTGAAGAAACTCAACTAATTGGTGGTGATAGTCACTTGAATTAATGCATATTCACCAACTTCTTTGAGACAAATAACCTTGATTAAATTCTCCCCATGGTCTTATTGCTTCCCAAAAATCCTAAGATGGGATCACAATCTTCCATTTCAACACAATCAATCACCTCCACCTTTGCAAATGATTTTAGGAGGCCGAGGCATGGGCGACATTCATCCCCACCTACCTCAACATTTAGATTTATGTGTAAAGCAGAGGCATTTATATCCACCTTAACTTCATGAGTGTATATCAACTTTTGTGTATCAATTGAATTTGTGGGCTACCATTGTTGTAGGAAAATCTCCCTGTGGACAGGTAGATTGCCTCAAAGAGCTAGACCCTAACTCTAAGACAGAAAGTGCTTAACATGGACACTAACTTCCTTTCAAATATACACAAACTAATACATGAGAAGGAAGGATGATAGAGGTACCTTTTAATCGACGTTTGTCCCTGCACGCTCCGAGTTGAGCTCCAAACTCTCGCACCTCGATGAGTCCTGTAGACAAACAAAGTACGGCCACTTCCTACTCTATTGATGTTAGCTTGAAAACATATCTATCTATCAATGATAAGTTCATGTAAGATCAGACACAAACTAGAAAGAAATAGGCCAAGCATGTCATATTAATGAGAATAACGACAGCAGTACTTACAATCGTAGATGCGAATGCGACAACTTCGTCAAGTCCCCTTCATCTAACCCTTGCTCGGAAGATCCACGACCTAGATGATAGCAGCTTCTCTAGTCTCTCTCCTTCAGCTGACCGTGTGTTTCCTATGATATCATAGGTTTCATGTTAGCAATTCTTCCCCCTTCTCACCATCATAGAGCCTGCTTATATAGGTTAAGAGAGGCTTAACCTCTCGAGTTATCTTTAGAACAAGTTGAGGAATCCCCTCCTTGGATCAGGGATCTCCTAATGGAACCAAGAATTTGAGTACAACTGCCTTCTAAACTCGAAATATCCTCCCCTTGTTCTCCTCAACAGGCCAACTACTGCCTCAGATTAGACAACGCTCCCTCAAAAGAGGCATCAGGGCACTATAGCACTCCCTAGGAAGCTTGAGGGGAGCGCTAGCACTCCAAGAATGGGTAGCGCTCCTTCAGAGGGGCAGTGGTGCGTTATAACGCTCCCAAAGACCTTATAGGGGAGCGCCAGCGCTACTAAGGCTGATGTATGGGAGCGCTCACCCTCCAAACCCTTGTTTAAGAGCTCCTTTCAGGTGATAAGAGTTCCTTGACTTCAGTTAATCATTCTCCCTCCTTCAAATCAAGTGTCTGAGTTATTCTAGATGTCTCCTTGGTGTCGTCATCATGGCAGTATGCTTTGTTTGGTGTTTGCGACACTTGTGACTGACATGCGACACTTGCGACAGTTGAGAGGATCATGTGACACTTACGACACTTATCAAAGTGAGAAATATTGAGGTGTAACAGATTGCCCCCCAAAGTATGAAGTTAGAAGATGTGAGCTGATAACTGAAATGCTTTGTAGACTTTCAAGCAAGGGTATAGACTCGGAGAACCTGACAGAAGCTGCACACAAAACATCCAACAAATATCATGACATGTTTCAAACCTAAGGCAGGCATACCTATGCTTGGGTGATCAAGACTTGCAAGATATGGCTGCCATAAAATACACTGCAGATCCATAATTGTATTGATAAAAAGGTATAGCCACTGAATATACAATGTGGATCTATACTCTGATGACCTGAACTGATCGTAGCCACGAAGAATACACAGTGGATCTACGAGGTAACAAGACATAGCCACGACCAATACAAAGTGGATCTATGTAACAGTGTATGCATCATTCGTCCAAGAGAAACTCCTTTGCAACCTGGGCAAAGTATGTATCAAAGTGATTACTCAACCTAGGGTCTTCTTACCGATCCCAATGTGGTACTATTCTAGCCATGTGAATAGATGTCCTGATGTCGAACATGGCAGAAGCCACTTGATTACCGGTCAATGGTGTGAACCATTAACAAGTGCGAGGGAGATCACCATTAATGTCAATGATTCCCAAGGTACCCTAGTACATTCCAACGAATGTGAATGGATGAACTGGAGTTGAACATCCGTGGAATCATTTGATCAGAGATCAATGATGTAAACCTACTGTCAAACGTGAGGAGGCCTTCCATTGAGGCATGCAGGTCCCAAAGTACTAACTGGTTTCTAAGCCTAATTCTCGGATAATGTGTTGAAGTCGATAGGAATAGGCTCGTCGAAGGAGGGCCTTGATGTATCACCCATCAACGACATGAAACAGACATAGAGATGTAATTGGTGGATCAAATGGACATGGATTGACACAGGTTTTGAGGCAAGATATTTGGGATGGCTGACTCTCGAGGCGGATACTTCCCTTGAACACTGAGGCACAACAGTAGAACATGACATGGACAAAAACTTGATGATGCAGTGGATGTGGTGACTTGCGTCGAGTGATCCNACCTGGGCAAAGTATGTATCAAAGTGATTACTCAACCTAGGGTCTTCTTACCGATCCCAATGTGGTACGATTCTAGCCATGTGAATAGATGTCCTGATGTCGAACATGGCAGAAGCCACTTGATTACCGGTCAATGGTGTGAACCGTTAACAAGTGCGAGGGAGATCGCCATTAATGTCAATGATTCCCAAGGTACCCTAGTACATTCCAACGAATGTGAATGGATGAACTGGAGTTGAACATCCGTGGAATCGTTTGATCAGAGGTCAATGATGTAAACCTACTGTCGAACGTGAGGAGGCCTTCCATTGAGGCATGCAGGTCCCAAAGTACTAACTGGTTTCTAAGCCTAATTCTCGGATAATGTGTTGAAGTCGACAGGAATAGGCTCGTCGAAGGAGGGCCTTGATGTATCACCCATCAACGACACGAAACGGACATAGAGATGTAATTGGTGGATCAAATGGACATGGATTGACACAGGTTTTGAGGCAAGATATTTGGGATGGCTGACTCTCGAGGCGGATACTTCCCTTGAACACTGAGGCACAACAGTAGAACATGACATGGACCAAAACTTGATGATGCAGTGGATGTGGTGACTTGCGTCGAGTGATCCAAAGGAGTGAAAGAAAATCAAAGGATTGGCTCAGTGCAGAGGTTCAGCGGGTTATAATGCGTGCAAAAAGCAAAGTGTCGTGTTCAAGGGCGACTCTAAGAATTGCTTGATAATGTTCTCAAGAGACTGCTTGGCTTGCTTCTTTCAATTTTTCCCCCATATAGATAGATGAGTACCTCTTTTTTTATTTAATGAGCTCGAGGAGGATAACACATGCTCGATATAACTCATCTTCGGTAAGTTCATCTTCCTTTGTTTAACGAATCGGAAGAAGTAAGGGTTCAATCCCGTATGGGCCTGTCGATGCGTGCTTTAATGAGTCCAAAGACAGAAAACTCGAAGGTTTTTTAGGATTATAAAGTTTGGAAAAACACTTAAAAGAGAACTCTCTCAGTTCCTTTTTCGTACAGTAGTCCAACGAGACTGAAAAAGAGATAAACTATCGCTCGAAAGACGCCCTTTCAAACCTTTTAACGAGTGTGAAAGGAAGCAAGATCACTCAACAATCTTTTCATATTTAGAGAGTCTGAAAAGGGTTTAAAGATGACTCCAGGGGGGTTCCTTTTTCGTGTGTCCATGCGGGTCCGAAAAAGAGATAAAAGTCTACCCGGCGTGTTCTCATGTTTTCGAGCTTGAGAATGTACCAAGACTATGCTCATGACTGCGACAAGGTAAATAACCCATCAGAACTGCCAAGAAACATGCGATGTCAAAACTACAAACCAGGGGTTTAGTGAAGCCATTATATTGTTAGAGAAACCCATAAATAACTATACCTTATAAAAAATGAAAATTTATAAATAGCAATACAATGAAAATTCCATTTACCGTTTCATTTTGCACAAGGATTTTGGAGTAGTGGAGATTCTCGTTTCGGAGGTGGATCTTGTTTCACTTGATACCGGAGCTACGGTTGACCGTTTCTCTTGCTGTTCGGACCAAGTAGATCTTCATCTCTTCTTCTTTCAATTACATGGTTTAATATTTATTTTCATAGCAGCATTTAATTCAAAAATTGAAGCCCTAAGTTGCCCCAAAAAGATCAAAATCGACCTCTTTTAAAAATGATAAAAAAGGGGGTTCTTTTTGCAAAAACGTTTTTAGAAGGGGATGACCAAGATGCCAACGCCTCAATAGCTAATTGGATGGGTCGTTTTTGGCAAAGAACCCATGAAAAATCCCCACATATGCCCACACATCCATAAAGAAGTCGTTTTCATTGTAAATCGTTTTATTGTTGTGTGGCGAACATTGAATGGCCAAGAGAGGGTGTTGTCTCTTTAAATGATGTGGGCATTAGATTTTCATGTTTTTAGATTGCTTTTGAAAATTGTCAAAATTGCCAAAACGTTGAAATAATGAATTCTTTGTTCTTTTGTTTTGTAGGTGACTTCGGTGACCATGATTGAGTGGAAAGAACGAGAGCATGAGATTGATGACTTGGCTGCCTTGCGGAGTCCTCGCACACGGGCCGCATTACGAGCTTGTGGCTTACTCAAATTCTTCAAATTGCAAAAAATGAAGAAGGAGATTTTGTTGCTTGAGCATATGATCGGTCTATGGGATGTTGTAGAGCAAGGATTCCGGATTGGCATGTAGCTTCTAACTATCGAGTTGGAAGACGTGTATTTCTTGACTGGCCTCTCGAAGAGAGGGGTTCCTGTATCTTTTTCCTGGCAGAGGGAGCTACTTGAACAAGTGGGCATGTATCTGGCACGTCACTACGTTCCAGGAGAAAGATTGGTAGGGGGTAGAATCCCTATCAAGGATATCCGAGAGCTACCCCTCCAGTCCATACTGTTTTCCATCACGAGCGTGACGGGCAGTACTAGCGTGCATCTGGCATCAAGATCTCAGATGACTTATGGTGTTCAGTGTTTGGAACCAACACTGTTCAACTGGAGTGCAGGGTTCCTTCAAAATGTGAAGGAACAGGTTTCACAGTGCCGGATGGGACAGAAACAGTTTGGTTATGGCTCTTTTCTGGTCTCATTTTTCCTAGAGCGCATCCCCCAGATGCAGCCTCAGATAGCACTGGTGGTGCGACTAGTGGACGAACCTAGGATGGAGAAGTGGACTAGTCTGTCTCCGAGGCTAGTAGCGGAGTCAGAGTTCCGTTTCACTAGCAATTTCTTTGCTTGGTTGAGATGGCAGTATCTTTGGATAGAAGACTTCCCGTATGCTGAGGTAGATTTCCGCAAGAGCATGGATTTGATTTTACCCGCGGGGGAAGACTGGGATGTGTCAGGTAAGAGACTGAGCCATACCTTGTCTAGTTTTTGTTTTTTGAAGTTTTTTAATGTATATGTATTTTTTGGGTATATAGAAGATTTTTTAATAGATGTATTGTTTTCAACATGCAGACAAGGGAGCAGTGCGCCCGACCGATATACCGATACCAGGACATCGTGGGGGTGCTCCGGTTGTAGCAGATCCGGAAGTACCAGTAATAGGTCTTCGGGAGGTTGAAAGAAACCTCCAAGGCCTCACGATGGGCATTCCTCCTCTACGGAGGGGAGAAGTGCCTTTACATCTGCAGAGGCACATTGTGGGAGTGCCAAAGAATGTCAATTTTCTATTGAGATGTGTAGTGCGTGCAGTGATGTGTTACTCATAGCACAATGTAGTGTAGGGAGATTAGAGTCTTTGGTGATCATATTTTTGTATGCCTTGTCAGGCGATGTTGTAGGGGTTTAAAGACCAAACATTTTTCTCTTCTACATACTTTTGATGTAATCAAAAACATTTCAGTCACGCCATATATATATATATAGTTCTGAGTTTTTTATAGTGCCAAATGATTTGTACATGATGATGTCTGTGATGTGTTTTAATTTACATGTGATGTACAATTTTGCTTTTCTTAAATATTATATGTGGGTGAGATACCAATCCATGATGTAATTAGCTAACGAATCTAAAACACTATTAAGTTCTCTTGGAATGTGTCTATATTCGATGTAATCGAACATTCGTTCAAGACAACGAACTTGTAGATGGAGACGTAGCAGGATAGGGCTACGAATAGCGTAGATATGGTTGAGTTGGTAGACCACGAGTTGGAAGTCTAAGTAAACAATGATATGGGAGATACCTAGGGAGGAGGCTTGGGTCAACAGTTCGATGACAGCATGATATTCTACCATGTTGTTGGTTGTTGGTCCTAAGCAGATACTTCCTGAACTCACCACCTCGTCAAATTGGTAAATAACCCATGTTGCCAAAGCAATGTTCCGGGTATGTCGACTAGCGCCATCTGCAAACTCGAAAAAGATAGGAAAGGAAGACGTCATCTGTGCATGAAAACACAAGCATAGACATGAGTGGCAATGGTAAAGACTCGAGCACACGAAAGAAATAGACACACCAAACTAAAATACAATAATGTACAAAGTACACATGCTGGGTAATCTAAGCATAGTACTTTTTAAGGTAAAGCCCGTTTCAAGGCTCTCCTAAGGAAATTCCATCATGATCTACTAATTCGTAGGCGCCTCTATATAGGACACGCTTCACGATGTAAGGACCGTGCCATAGAGGTTCTAACTTTCCTGTCCCCAATTTATCATGAGCTTGGTCATAAACGAGGACTAAGTCTCCTTCTGCAAAAGTCTGAGGGTGGATGGATTTGTCATATTGACTCTTAATTTGTTTCTGATGTGCCTCATTGGTGAGAGCAGCATCGCGACATTTTTCGTCCAGCTTGGATAGATACAAGAATTGTTCTTCTTCAACAGAAGTATGGGGTAGGAGTTCTACTTTCAGTTTGAGTGATGGAATCTCACACTCGATTGGTAGGACGGCTTCAATGCCATACACCAACTGGAAAGGAGTAAATCCAGTTGAGGTTTTCACATAAGTGCGATAAGCCCAAAGAGCGGAGAAAAGTTGTAGATGCCACGATGTCTTGTTTTCCCCTACCATGCATTGAATCATGGTTTTTAGGACTTTGTTGATGGCCTCAACTTGTCCGTTGGCTTGAGGATAGTAAGGGGATGAGTTTTCATGGCGAAAACCCAATTTGACATGTAATTCGCTCATCATCTGGTTCTTGAAGTGTGCACCGTGATCGGTGACAATGGCACATGGTACACCAAAACGATTTATGATGTGGTTGAAAAGAAACAGAGCTGCAGTACGACCATCGTTCAGGAAGGTAGGCATAGCCTCAGCCCATTTGGTGAAGTAGTCGACGGCGACGATTATATAATTGGGTCCCCCGGCTAAGGTAGGCTTACACTGCATGAAATCGATACCCCACTTGGAAAAGGGACCGATGGAGATAATGGGGTGCAACGCAGTAGGGTGGGTGTGTGCCTTCTTGTTAAAGATTTGGCAGGGTGGGCATTTTTTGACGGCCTCGATATAATCTTTGAAAATCGAGGACCAAAAGTAGTCGGCACGTAGGATTTTTTGGGCTGTGGCCAGTCCAGAAAGGTGACCGCCACAGGCGCCAAGGTGACAATCATTCAAAACACGTTCAGCCTCCTCGTGAATTAGACATCGTTGAAGTATGGTGTCAATCCCACAACGATAAAAAGTGTTGTCGATGATGAGATAACGACGAGAGTGGTGACGAATATGTCAACGCTCTTCATGAGAAATGTTGGGCTGAAAACATTGGGTTTGAAGGTAAAGGAGGATATCTTCGTACCAAGGATCAGAGGTGCTGATGAGGAAGAGAGATTCATCAGGGAGAGAATCTCTAGGTTCGATGTCTTCATCGGCACAAGGGAGAGCACAGATAAGCTTTGCAAAAACCAGGGACTTTTTGGCTTTGGACTTCATAAATTCAAGATCGAATTCCTGGAGGATAACGATCCATTTAGAATATTTGCCCCCAAGTACTTGACGTGTCAAGACGTGGTACATGGGGTTGGAGTCTGCAATCACCGTGGTGGTGCGTAGTAAGATGTAATGGCAGAATCTTTAGACAGCGATAACGGCTGCCAAAGCCAGTTTCTCGACATATGAATACCGAAGTTCGGGTCCTGAGAGACTCTTGCTCAGGTAATAAATCACATGTTCTTCACCGTTAGGGTCCTCCTAAACTAACACCATCGCAATGGTGGAAGCGGAGGTGGCCAAGTAAAGGATATAATCCTTTTTATACTCTGGGGGATGTAACAAAGGTGCGTGGGTCAAAGCGTGCTTGAGAGCATCGAATGACCGTTGGGCGGCATCATCCCAGATGAAAGGGGTGTTCTTTTGCAGTAACCGCATAAATCCTTTAGTGATCTCATCATAGTTGCAGATGAAACGACGAAGGAAGTTTGCTTTGCCTTGCAAACTTTGGAGTTGGGTTAAATTGGTAGGTGGGGGTAAGGCTAGAATGGCCTTAATCTTTAAGGGATCCACCCTGATCCCGTCTTTGGAGACAATGAAGCCGAGGAGTCGACCGGATTCGATGGCAAAAATGCACTTATGCGGGTTCAAACGAATACAATAGAACCGACATCGAAGAAAAATCGCCCGTAAGTGATCAATGTGATCGGATCGATTGGATGAGTGGGCAGGTAAGTCATCAAGGTAAGGCTCTGTGATATGCTTGATATCGTGGAAAGCATACGACATGGCCCGTTGGAAAGTAGAACCAGCATTTTTAATGCCAAAAGGTAGCTTTCGGTAAGCGAAAGTACCCCAGGGGCAAATAAAGGTTGTCTTGTGTTGATCAACAGGTAAGATTTCAATCTGGTTATACCCAGAAAAGCCATCCATGAAAGAGAAGATTACGCTCCCTGCGCAATTATTGATGATTTGATCGATGAAGGGTGTAGGGTAGTTGTCCTTGGGACAAGGTTTGTTGAGATCTCGATAGTAAACACAAACGCGGATGGTCCCTTGTTTCTTGGCAACCGGAACAAGGTTGGAGACCCATTCTATCAACGGGACGGGATAGATAAAGCCAGATTTTAGAAGTTTCTCAACTTCTACCTTTATAGTTGCGATTTTTTTGGGATGAACTGGGTGAAGCTTTTGTCGAACAAGTTTCACGTCAGGGTAAGTCTTGATTTCGTGCACGACGATTGAAGCATCTATCCCTGACATTTCCTCGCAGCTCTATGCGAAGACGTTGCAGAATTATTTAAACAAAGCGGTGTAAGAGACCACTTCTTTAGGTGTGCAATTAGCACCAAGGTTAATGTTTTCCACGACACCTTCTTTGATCAAAATTTCAATAACGATCATGGTAGAGATGTTACCCATATTCCCCTTAGAGAGAGTATCTTGTGTGAGGATAGGAGATTGTGGAGCATCAGTAACATCGGGAGGGAAGACAGAGTGTATGTCTTGGTGAATTTCTTCCAAAGGTGGAAGAAAAGAGGATCAATGATGGTTGTCATCCCAAGGCAGATCGTCAATGCTAAGCATTTCCATAATCGATTCATCAGAAGGGAAAATTTGGGAAATGTAATCGACAGCAGATGACAGGGAATCCAACCATGAGGGAATCGAGTAGGCATCAGGTGCCAATAAATGTGGGTTGTTTGGAGAGGGAGAGGTAGATTGAATAGCTATGTATGTGGCCTCAGCTGAGCTAAGTGGCATGGTGTCACTGAGCACATCGAATTCCAGAGGACTAGGTACAATCCAGGGATCAGATGATTCCAAGGATTGATAAGGCATAGTCGAAATCATATTGATGGTGGCAATATGATGAGCGGTAGGTGGAAGTGGTGTAG